>DWEC01000301.1:0-18490 GCA_018245735.1 Microceris miodesmiata
CTAAAAGTTCTAAATAAAAGTCCGCGACAGCATATGTCTAGCTTTTAACGTTAACCCACTATAACCATTTTAATGGTCAACAAAATAGTTCTTAAGTAATACATTATTTGCGAAGGTGTTTTAATAAACATGATATTAATCCTTATCCAAAATAATAAATTATTTATCACAGGCACTTATTTTTGAACATAATCGCCCTGGACAGTATTTCATTTCAACCAGTATATAAAGACTAGCGGTGCCCGCGACTTCGTCAACGTGGATTTTTTTATTTAGAAATCAATTCCACGCGGACGAAGTCGCGAGCACAGCTAATCAAAAATATGAGTGATACAGTCGGAAGCAGAAGATTTAGATGCGCATGTATTCCTTTAAATCGAAGATTTTTTTATATAATAATGGAAGAAAGTGAAAGAAATTAACCAGAACCGCAATTAATGGAATTCTAATGTCTCTGCCAACAGTCATGAGAACTATGCATGACAATATCTCATTACTGTATATTGAAAATTGTTTATACAAAGTCTTGACTATATCCAATAGTAACTGAACGTCTACGCAATACGCGCAAACGTTCTATTATTATATCTATATATAAAATCATTAGCAATACACATAAAAATAATTAGTGAACTTGATAGCGAATTATGTCTCATTATTTTTATCTAATAGCATACTTTGCCGTGCAGCGATGCGCGCTTCCGGTTTCCGGTGATCTTAAGTTGAATTTTCCCGCTTCGGATTCCAGATATAGCGAAATCTGAAAATATCATCGTTATTACCAGAATAATCGAAGGAGATAATATGACAAGGTGTATAATAAGAAGGTTACTTAATATTTAACAGAATTTGTAACATTTCTATAGCATAGCTTTCTTATTTCTATTAATAATTTTATTATTTAGGTAAAATTAATTTAGTTTACACATGTATTGATTTCACAGAGAGAATGAAAAATCATAATGTAACCAAAAAATACCTCTTTTATCACTTTGAATGGTGGGTATGGCCTTGGAAACAGCACATGTTTAGGTAATAAATTTCATGTTGACCACCTGTGGGAAGTTTTCATGTTCATTTACAAGCTTTGGACGTTAGAGCCGTCGGCGTCCTCAACAAACAGTCGTTAACTGTTGCAGACGACACCTAGGACCGTTTAAAAACTTCTAATAGTAATTAAACTGTGTTGTCATCAAACTGTGTTGTTACGAAACTGCGTTGTCTCTATTTTGCTTTGAAGCAAAGTGATGGAGCATGTTTGAACTCTCCCAACTGCAAACTGTTTTTTAAATGAATGACACTTTTTAACAATGGTATATTCTGTTAGTATGACGTATGATGAGTAGTGGAATCTTAAAATTGTATGACATCTAGTAAACAGATATGAATGAACTGTTAACATTTTAGCATTTGAGGCGCTCTAAAATACATTAAAACGTCATCAACATATCTCCACGAGACTTGACATATTACACAATGCAAGAGAAGTCACGTGGAAACCTGCATTTAACTTTTGATAATTATTATCAAAGCGACTTAAAAAATCCTTAAACTCATCATTTTTTTTTTATAAAATTAATATTTATCAAGATATTTTAAGAGATAATATTTGGGGAATGTGCAAATATTAGTAGAATAGTAAAAAACTTCATGTTACGAATTTAAAAAATTGTGCTCTTTCCGGTATCTGGCAATAAATTTACAAATAACATATTCAGCCATAAAAAAGCATTTTTTGTCAAACAACAAGGATAACAATATTATACATATGAGTATAACTTTACAAAAGCTTTCTCAAGTAAGTCGTTGTCTTATTGTATTAGGTGACCAATTGTTTACATCTACAAATTGTTACTTTTAGAATGTAAAATGAATTTGACATTCTATGTTTTACATTTAGAATGTAGAATGATTTTTTAAATATGTTGTAACCCGATTGTATAAGTCTGGAAATGGCAATATGTAATTTTCCTTCTTAACGGTGTAAGCAGAAAGCACTGAGTGCCAAGTATCTCTTCCTTACAGGATGATGATTAATTCACTTACAAAATTAATTTTTTTACATAGTTTTTCTATATATGTACATCTTGTATTCGTGTTTATCTCAGTAGCGAAGTATTCACTTTTAGTTATGACATTTACTTTTTTATAAAAAAGCTTTTATTACTTTTGATTAGTGTTCATCACGTCTTTTTTTTACGTTGACTTTGTTGTGGAAATAAAGGACACACAAATTCAATGTCATAATTAATTGGATATTGATTAGTGCTCTATGGCATATTTCTATGGCTCTATGGCATACTTCTATAGCTATAGTAGCATATTTCTATCAGGTACAGTTAAAACATAGATAACTAATAATAGAATATACTGCTATTTTTTTATTCTTGAAGTCGTAAAAGATTTGTTGTTTTACGACTAAGATTGTTTAAAAAGATTGTTTAAATTCATTATCAACAAAATTGCACAATATAGGTAATGTTTCGGCATTTTGTATAAACAAATATAAAAATATTTGATCTCTGAAACTTGCGTATTTTATATTAAAATATTTTGTTTGTGTTTTCTGCGCGTAATAAATAGTTTTAAAACGACGTTCACAATTAATATTATTAAACTTATTGTTGAGTTTATGTAAATTGAAGTAATCGATTGTAATAGGAAAGTAATTATTATATTTTACGTAATTTACACAAATAGTACCAAAACAAACAGCTTTCATTACTGTTTTTGTAAAAATTACGTTGTTTGACGTGAATGAGCTGCAAAATCCCTAACACAAAGTTTAACACCATTTTCATATCATTTATAGTTCCAATTTCTAATAGCAAACTATAAATACATTTGAAAATAAACTGATTAAGCTATAAGCATCACAGAGCACTTTTCCTCTTAGTGATTAGCGAGGGAAAAGAATCCATCGTCTTGTAGCATCCATTTAAATAAGCATAATGTCGATTTGACGTGTGATAAGCTTTAACAGCACGGAAAGGCTATTTCAATGTGAAGTAGAAACGGCCGGGTGCAAGGTTGGTTCCACCGCGTAAAGGTTAAAACTCATCGATCGCCAACGCCGCTGGCATCGTCCTACTGGCATAAGATTAAATTCCGTTGTGTATGTACACTACGTACTTGCTAAGGGGTTGAACAACATATATCTCGTGTAGTTTTACGTGACAGTTTGTAGTGAAATATCCAATTATACTGCTTACTAAGGTTTTATTCGCTATCATTGTTTCAAGTGCGCCAGCTCTCTTTGTATGTCAAGGATAAGCTTTATTGAGTTTTGAACGTTTTAATGCCGATTTTCATTTGTAACAAGGTATTAATGTTCTAGTCGTATTTAGTGTTTTAAAAAGATGTAACTGAGTTTTCTTTTTAAATAAAAAAAATATGTATTTTTGTTTATAGTTTAAATGTTAGTTATAAACGAGTGAATAATAATATGAATACGAAAAATGTACAGATATATCAGTACCTACATGTAAACAAGTAGCTAGGAAAAGCTTGCACTCGTTTGAAAACCGTTTCGTTCGCTGATGCATAATATAATGAACATTTTGCAATGATTTTGTGGCAGCGAGGTGTAATATTTGGGAATGAGGTATTTTTAAATAACAAGAGACGCGTGTATTGGTAAAAGTGATGAGTAATTTTTCTCGGAACCGTTTGTACAGTAGGAAATACCAATTGGACAGTGGTACGCAGCAGTCCGTTCGGTTAGACGATTAAAAATAGAAGATAGGGAACTCGGCCACTGCTCCTGCTATTTCTGATTGAAACCTGCGGCGGAATCAAGAACACGGAGAGGTTTATGAGAACTGTTTACAATGAACACGTATTGCCAATGGAGACGAATATTCAAAAACGTCCGCCGTGGCCTGTTGACATTCGCGCGTTATGTAAGTTTTCGTGTTCTCTTAAATATTTCTTTCTCTTGTTATATTTCTCTTGTCTTGTTCTTGTCTAATAAATTATTCGGTAACTTTATATTGTATATGTGACTTGCAGCTGTAAAAAATATACATGACCGTAAAACGGGACGCAAATATAATATTAACTACATTATGGTTTATTGCGTTCTATTTTACTTTCGCGATTGTTAGACATTATAGTGTAAACTAAGTTTAAATTGCATAATCAACGTCAATAACAATTAAAGTACAATAAAACATTAATCATTTTACACGTACAAATATATATATGGAGGTATTTTAGACAGAGTTCGAACTTTACTACTTACTAGTCTAAAGTATCTGAGTATTTGTCCATATACAGCTGTCTACTGAATAATAGAGCACGTTAGCTATGATATTTACCGGAGGTTTCTTGACATTGTATCATTATATGATATGCACGAAGAAAATAGGAAATTATTTATTTATTTTATTCTAGTTGAACAACTTAAACTCAGAGCTACAAGGGGTACATAATGCGTAATGGCATTCTCTGCCAGGCAATATTGGTTGATTAAGAGAACGCGAGATGAGTGCTTACTTTAATAGTTCACAATTATACGCATGTTTTGTTTGTTCACCGTAAAAATAATAATATTCAAAGTAAAATGTTTCATTGTATTTAAATATCAAGGTTAATGTGTCATAGTCAAAAACATTTCAAGTTAGAACTAATTAATTTTGTCTATTCCGTGTCAAACTGGCTGAGAGAATATTATAAAAAATAGATATGACCATTCATCATTCTACTTTTCTCTGGATGTCCGGTTTCTTGACAAGGCAGCTGAACTTAGATATTTGGTGTGACCTATATACGGTTAAGAACACATTTTTCCCGGCAAATATTTGCTCCACAATTAGAATTATGATACTTTTTACAACCATATATTAGCATAATACTTATTTGCAATTTCATTTGTTTATGGGACGTACAGATTAATATTCCTGCTTAGATGATAACATTGATTCAGTGCACGTGTTGATACAATGAAATGAATTATAGACAAGATTAGTCTTGTTTCCGGTAAAGCAATATAGTTGCAAAGAAACGCTTTCCTGACACTTATAAGTGTTTATAGGTACATTTTAAACAATTTGAAGAAATATTTTAGAAACGAACTTATATTATTTATACACTGTGTTTATGTTCGGGTTTTAGGAATTATTTATTTACTATTAGTTAGAAATTATTATTAGTCACAAATTACTTATCATAGAATAAGGAAGAAAGGAACAGAGACACGACATAACAGAAAAGGAATAAAAATAACGGCTTAATTCAGTTAAAAAAAATAAAGAAGCTGCGGAATTACAAAATCAAGTTCTTTTATATGTAGCTGAAGTTATATTTAATCAGTGTATAATATTTATATTTGTCTATTAAAAAAATATTGCCTATGACATGATATATTTTCATTTTAAAAACAATATGGTAAATAAACATCTTTCGTATTCAAACGTTCAATTTATATTATGAGATTAAATAATATACAGCCCAATATCCTTAATGTAGCCATTACAATAATTAATAAACGGTTATAAATAATAATGTTGATAATTTGGTTCATGAACTATCTCCCTGATTTAGTAGTTTTTCTGGTTCAGTAGGTTTTATGTACATATTAATAGGTTCCGGATTCGATCCGATGACTTAAAATTCCCAGTAGTCGGTCTGATTCTGGACAGGATTCATGGTGGTTCATGATTCATTCATTTCATGGTTGTACATATAACATTAGTAGTAAATAATAGGAGTGTACAACATTCCTCTGCCTGCTCATCCGGGGAAATAGAGCAATCACAATTTAATAATAGTCATTGTTTCCAGAATGTTTTACATCCATCCCTTTTCTTTCCAGGGCATGGCGACCACTTCGAGGAGTAGACGGAAGGTATGTTTAATTGTTTATAATATATGTTCATTATTGTCATTATCATTTTAACTGGTTGATCGTATTGAGCGTTCTGATTAGGTAGGGCTACATGTTTAACCTTTGTCGAAAGTGACGAAGGAAGTGAGCAGACAAAAATTATAAGATCTTCTACTGCCAGTCACCAATTGTAACTGACCTCGAACAGTAGGAAGTATCGTAGGAATAAAACTATTAGCGTTAGTTAATCTAGTTAGCATAATTTTTTAATAAGATTATTATTTACTATTAAATTAGTGACAGGACTATACAAATAGGGACTGTTAGTATCAGAAGCGTTTATACAAACACGTATTATACATATAATTGGTCTACCTAAGCTAATTTCGGTCTCATTCGAAGTTGATCACATACTTGTTGCTCCTCAGGGCTGATCGCCTAGTTCATATATAATAATTCATACATATAATATTTCATATTTCATATATAATACGGTCGTACACCGGTTACGACAACGTCCACATTACAAAACCAATTATTACAGTAACAAATGTATCACGGTAGACATAGTTGTTACGGTGGTATTTTACTGGCTGAATTATATAGGTACTTATTTTTCAAGCTATTATACTCTACTAAACATGATCACCTATTAGCAGTTTATAGATCCCGTCTGTAAAATGTCACTTAAATCTGAACGAAAATGTCTATGGGTCATATGGATTTCAAGTTAGGCATTAAAATGGTACGAGTAAAAAATCCGTATTATTTTTTGAATTTTGTAAATTTCATGAAGACGCCCTAAAATTGTACAGATATTTAGGGGATCCTATGAATAGCTTCTACATTTTTCCTACTTAGCACATGAATGTGCCATTTAAATAGGTTTAAATTATTATTTAATTTTAATAGTCGTTCCGAAGACCATCTCGGACAAACAGACAGATGAAATTCTAAAAAAAAAATCGTTTACTATCAATAACGTAAACATGTCTCTATGGATTTAGGACAACGCATTATTTTTAAACTACAGACCAAGTGAGAATAATTAGCTCATTAATAATAATATATGTAGATTACATCTTAAAAATATTTTTTTAGAAAGACGAGAATAAAACACATTTATTTAACACCTTATCAAAGTAAATGATTTGCGAGCTTTAAATAATACAGTTTTAATTGAACAGAATTAAAGAATAACAGAGAAACATCTAGATAAACATAACATTTGAATATTAGTTATAAAACAGCGAAATGTAAACTAACAGATAATTCCATTCTTGTGTTTGTAATGACACGTTGGCTCAAACCTTTGACGCGTGGGACACAACCTGCGGCGTCGAAACAATTCCAGATGGTAACCGTTTTGAAACTCCCAACCAGCGGCGTCCCGTCGCTGGAATGTCCGGAATCTTTTACAACCCACTCGTTTCACGGTCTCGTGTAAATATGTCTTGAATGTTGAGAGTAAATACAACTATGTGTGTACATGCGGAGCTTGGAATATTTCGCGTACTTCAAACTACTACGCGTAACTACTTGGTAGAATTACAGCTTTATAAGTGTTGACATTTTCGTCTTAAGCTCTGTTTTTGAAGTTTAAATTAGTCGAAGTAAATTAGAATGTTGTTACAGCTGGTATTATATGATGCCATTTGATGAATATAGAAACAGCAGGCGGGGCCTGTAAGGATACAGATGTTGGTCAATGATGGGGTTCTGACTAATTCGTAAGGAACTTAGCGTAATGATATACTAATAATTACTATAATACTAATATTATAATAATACTTGTATTATAATAGTACTAATATAATATATCTGTAATACAAAAAATCAATATTAAAAGAAAGAGAACTTTCTATTTATATATTTTTGGGTTATCTTTGTTTTCTTTGCATACGTCATGTTTTATGAGTAATGCTTAAACAGCCCATTTAATTATTCATTATTTTAATTGTATTACCATTGTTTATGTATATCGTTACGAAAACTTTTTTATGATGCACAGTATGATTCACTGTTGCTAACGAAGAAAAATGTTAGAAAAAAATCATCTTTTTAGAATACATTTTAATTTATTATTATTAACATAGCTGTCATATTATCTTCATTGAAATATCAAAATTAAAATAACAACAGTAACGAGTTATTAAAATTGTAATTGGTAACCAATTAAATAATTATAAAAATCGACCGCTTTTAAACATTAGTACATGTTATCTTTTGTTGCTACGCTTTTTGTGACGTGCTACGAATTAATGTAGAGGCCCCTACGGTTCTACAATTTAGTAGCTCGTAGACGGACCTAATAATATATTCTATTGTTTAAAACAATATTCGACATTGGGAAGTTCATTCACACTTTAAAATGCACTCGCGTATTTGGTACAAGTTAATGAATGTTAATAATAAATTGAATAAAATATAAAACACTAATTTAATTTACATGGAACTTTTTAATGGGTATGGTAAATATATACAAGCCAAGTGGTCTGACGACCAGAAGAAGACTTGGAACTCCTAGAGCGGATTTGGAATTCCCAGGACTGGAAGGTGTGGTGCCGATTAGGAGAGGCCAATATTCAGCAGTGGACATCTAGAAGCTGACGATCATGATGGAATATACGAGTATCTACGGTGTTTTGCAATAAAAACAAATATATAATTATAAATATCATGTTACCGTATATCTTTCTAAATCTCGTTGGGTCAAGGGAATTGCTCTTTAGGGATTTGACGTGATTTTATTTTCAATATGAACTCGTGGCAACATTACTGGAGACAGGATGGAAGTTTCCTGTCCGCGTTTGCTTAATAGTTCAGGGACGAGTTCAGTACCAGTTTCTTGAGCAGCATAGTTTGGGTAGCGGATCTATGATTATTCTAGCATTTTTACCACATACAATGCTTAGTTGAATTACGGCACGCCGCTTTGCTTTTTTACCACCAATAGGAAAGCTTTGTAGCAGTGAGGTATAGCGTCGTGTACAATAGATCGAAAGTAGTAATATATTATAAGATACCTGAAATTTATAACATTCTGTCCCGTTTATTTAATAACTGATTAATATGAGCTCGCCCAAGGATGTATTTATTAGTAATCAGACACTCAAAACTATGTGTATACTTATTATTATGCATTTCGTATCATGTTGTATAAAATTAATACATTTCAATGTATTTATGTTAATGTTAACGTTTTAAAGTACTTATTTTCCTACAACTGTGAATAGCATGTCTGAAATAAAACGTTTTTCACCGCCTCTTGCATTTTTTACAAGCTAGTTACTCGTACGTTTACGTTCTTATAGGTCCCAATGGAATAGGCGGTGAGCCAATTGCTATACACCGGGTACAGAACCAGACTCTGAGTCACTATCAAAATTTCTACTAGAAAATCGACGTAAGAAAAATTCAATATTGTTAACACGGGATGACCCAAGACCTCTTCATCGGCAATCGCGCTTGCAATCACTCGACTAACGAGGCAGTTAGGCAGTGTACAATTCATTTTTATAATAACGGATTTATGAGCAATATTCTGCATTTCATATCGGTTGTTTAGTGCAAAATGTTCCCTTTGACACTCCCCAGAGCTCCCACGGGTCTTACCATAACAAGATGTACCTAAGTGTGAAAAACGGCATGAGAATATTGTTTATGTTTAAATACCAGTGTAGAAACACACTCGCCAAGCGATTAGGTACTTATACATTGTTATTTTCGCAACTGATGTCATTGTGCCGAAAGTGATTAAAGCTGTTTACTATGTATAAGCTACATATATACAAATTTCCTATCGTGTATGTTTGTACGTCGTCTGTTCGTCGTCACAAGCGGAACGAAGCAATGGAAAGGATTACTAAGCAAATAAATTTAGATACATTCCTCAAAGCGATAGGTTTCTCATTAGGTATTGAATAAACAGTCTTGAGGGGATATATGTATACATAGAAATGTTATTATTATTCTATCATCACGCCAAGCAGGCAGAGAGCACGCCGGGTAGGCAGAGAAAAACCAATCTCTATCGTTACAGGCCTGAAGTGCTTTACAACTCCCAGCCCTTTAAAATGCGCGCCGGTTGCGTACATTTGGTCAAGAGATCAAAAAAAGTTGAGAGTGACATGTAATTAATATACGAAATAATAAAAAAGCTGATTGTCATAATGATATTTATAAGAATTATAAATATATTTGGTAAATGTATTATGATGTAGGTATATTATTATATTATTACTCGCCAAATAGGTCAAATACTGGTTGACGGGGCAGTCACAATTCTCTGAAACTGGCACGTTTTCGAAGACAGTGATGAATGTAGAAGTACGGTAAGTCTGTACAGGTAGCCATATATGGCACTTCGTGCTCTCTGCCTACTACATAAAGGATCTGAAGATATGTGTGTATATGTCATTATGAAAATGATATTTTTGAATAAGACGCCTAATGACGGTTACGTGGGCGTATTAAATTAGCCGCCATTTACCCACACGTTGGACTTGAGGCTAGTTACTTCCGACGTGTTGTTGGAACGCGCAATGAAACTGCACAAACGCAGAATATAATTAGGTAAATTAAATTAATGCTAGAAAATTTCACAAATGTCATAGAATGTTATTAGTCTCATGTCTTCTTTAAGAGCGTTTAATTCTGTAGGATTATTTTAAGTCTGCTGATGTTAACAGCTTGCGAGATTGATAGGAGACGCGCAGTTCATAGTGTTTTAATGTTTCATCACTTCCTTACTTTACATTATTTTCTATTCTATCACCTCCAATGTTTTTATACATATTAGCATGGCAAAATTAAAATTGAAGGCGCGACATGTGAGACTCTTTTTCAAATATCTTGTCTAAAAATTCATCAATGGCCGCTAAATATTACCTCGTACTATAAATTACATTGAAATCCATTCTAAAGAAAAACTATTTCGTACACAATATTATGTTCTCGAGAACGATCTGTATTGTAAATTATTTATTAAAAAATTTCCATCTATCGCAGATGCAAGTTCCATTTATTAAAAATAGACATTTTTAAATTTGGAACAATGAATCGCAAATGTATTGGTACTCATTGTTCTTTACCTTTCTTTGTGCTGTTACTCTTTGTTCTTTATTTATAAAACACAAATCAATCTTTAGTTCGTGGCATATTAACATTTTACATCCGTTGGTCATTTGTCACTGTTCACACATTTCTTGTCAACTAGGAGAATCCAAAAATATAAAGTTAATTATGAAATCTCAATGGCAAATTTGTTTGTAATGATAAAATTTATAACGAATTGTTGAGTAAATAAGATTTAAACCAAATTTTCATGATCTATCAATACGGACATACATATGTCATTTATAAACTTTTGAAACAAATGTCAAAATTAATTGTTTGTTGAATAAAATATCAGTGACTCTTTTTTTAATTTTCTATTATCAATCGTCATTGGATTGAATATTACATTTACTCCTAACGAAATAATAGTAGGTATCCTACATCAGAGACGACCGAAAAGTATGTATGTGTTTAATGTACAGATTGATTTAATGGTACATTTGAAGATGTTCGCGCGTAATTCCGCACGTTTCCTTTGTACACGGCGTCAATAATTCATTCGCGGTTTGTTTAGAACAATGTCATATTTTTCCACAAAGTCGGAGCGCACGGTGTTTACCGGCCATGTCGCCACTTGACGACGTGCCAAACGCGACATAAGCTATTTCTATGCAAACCTAACTCTCGACTATTATCTAAGAACGTATTTACCACGTCCGCACTATTCCCCGCAAGTTATGCATTTTCATAATTGGAATCTTCTATATATAGACGATCCTCCGTTGAACTTGGCATCGACTTCAAATATCTACCAATCAGTGATCTGTTACTTCTAGGTGAACGTTATGTCAAACAGATATTTATCGCTATATCTGTCAACTGTCCGCCAACTCCAGTTAATGTAGTGATTTATTATTAGAGATTTTTATATTTATTTATTTGTTCATTTATTAGTTTTTATTTTGTAATTCAAAGGTGGCCTCAGAAAATTATTGTGCAGAAATAAATCCAGAATTGACAGAGATCTATCTATTTATTTATTTATTTATTTATTGTCAATAAACTATAAATCAAAATCAATATCTTAAAATAAAAAATAACTTACCATTGTTCTTTTAAGTACCACGAAATGATAACAAAAACGTAAATAATATCTAAGTACATATTTCTACGGGATTTAAACTAAAGTCACTTAATATCAAAGTTTTTAAATTTTAATTAATTTTTCAAGTTTCCCATATTCAAGTTTGCAAAAGAAATTCAGAGTGCAATAATGAAGAATTTAATGCCTTCTGACATTATCCGAT
Source organism: Microceris miodesmiata (assembly GCA_018245735.1). Classification (NCBI taxonomy): domain Eukaryota; kingdom Metazoa; phylum Arthropoda; class Insecta; order Lepidoptera; family Hesperiidae; genus Microceris; species Microceris miodesmiata. The sequence continues at coordinate 12,193 of DWEC01000301.1, forward strand.
ATCCGAACGAATTTAATGCCCTAATAGCTAATCTTTGGTGAATAGTAAAAATTAAAAAAAGAAATGGAATGTTCAAAAAAGGAAAAAAAAATTCTTTTACCATGTGACGTAATGCACGTGACATTCCTATAGGAACTGTTGGTAGTGATGTACAAAATAACATTCAATGATATTAAATTACATACACTGTTGATCAGACAATAGAATGATAAATATGCCGTGATAACACAGCAATACTGATATCGACATAACTTGATAAAATAAATCTGTATATCAGTCGATTTTTACGCAGTAAAATTATTGTTTTACACAGTGAACGTTTCTTTGAAATATCGTTATAGCATTAGTGTTAATGTCAGATGATAATATTGATATTACCTTACAGCAAGAGGATGAGAAGAAGAGCAAGAAAAAACAGTCGCCAGTGGATGAGAGGCCGACGGTGCCTGCCCCCAGTGAAGCAATGCTCAATAGTGAGTACATTTTGAATAGAGACATATTATAATTATATTTAATGTTTTAGGTTCAAATAAAGGCACGACTTAAATATGTAATTACACTTTCATATACAGAGTTATAACATTTTGATAATAAACATATATACAATGGTTGAAAAAAATTATTTTAGTTTTATGTCACTGATTTCATCAGCAATTCTTTCATAAGTATAGAATGTAGATATAGTTATAATTTATTACTATAATTATTTTTTCATAAATATATATTGTGGGTATAATACGTCGGTTTATCAGGGTCTTGTTTTAATTAGAATTTTCCAATATCTGTATGCAGCACCGACTAAAATAAAAAAATATATATATTGGTTGGACGTTTCTTTCTCGTTTTATTTATTAAATAATAATCATGCGTTAACAAAAAATTGGCGTAAAGACAAAAATTGTGGATAAACTTTGATAACTGATTAAAATTTGATAGCGAAAAGTATTGAAATGTACATATTATAACAAGTAAAATAATACATGTCATTCTTAACACAACAATCTTGTCTCTTATGTATGGAATATGGCGTCTCTAGCACGCGTCACTTTAAAAGCTGTAACTTTAAACTTTAAATAGTGTTTGAAGAAAAATGCTGCTGGCTGTAGAGTTGAAAAAAAATATTGTGACGAAACCTACAGCCCTGACAATCCTCCATAGTGTCGTCTATGTGAAATCTGGTATTGGTATTTGGTCAGCATAATGGTTATTTTGAAACTTAGCCTCTATGGAAATATTGGCGATGTTATATGCAGTCATATCGAATTTTTGAAATATCTGAGCAAAATTATTGTCACCAATTATAATTACCAAAGTCAAGTAATAAATTCATCCAATGTTTACAATACAGTTACCCTAAAGCTTTGACTACACATGTTTTATTTGGTTTTTACGTCTCTTAAGAATATTGTTGTAGATTTGATCTAAAATACGTGTTTTTCCCGTGTAGAAACGTAACTTGATACGTTCCTACGCACTACTCTGTCCCGAATGGCCATTATGGTATCAAATTTCGCAAATTGATTCATTGTTTACGCTTTGCTACGTGTACTAACATATGTATTAACATTAAATAACCTTTAGCTTACATTCAGTAGGTATTACGATAATGTTGGTCAATAATTCACCATCCCAGAATTGCTTTATCTTTGTACTCAACGAACTTATGTTCGTAGGGTATAAAGGTATATTGCATAATTTCTCCTTTACAAGTTTCGGTTAGATTTTTCGTAGAAATAATTAAGTAACTTCTCTGAAAGCGGCTTGCATCTATGAAGAGTTTTCTGAATGTGGAAGAAACACGGCAGGTCTGCATGGATATTAGGCATTCCGTGCTTTCTGCCTACCCCGTGAGGGACTTGGCGTCAAGATGTGTATGTGTGTATATTTGAGTTAAGAAAAATTGTAATAGTCATATTATTGCTTCTTGCAGCTCATATATCTTGATAGGCAGTTTGAAATAAATTACCATAAAGTAAACTACTTTAAAAAGGCACGGATATCTGCGCAATTGTTCCAGAACCTTCTAATATACATAGAGCCCCAAAACGATTCTAACTTTGTCGCTTACGAAAAGACAACAAGATGGTGTCACGCTAACGATTTACGAGAGGCGAGATTCGACGTAGGTAGGGAGTAATAACTAACCATTATCACTGTTTGCTAATATATTATGGGTTTATTATTGGACGCTCTCGACAAACGTTTATAAACGATAAGAGTTAATTATACTAACATGTTATAATTAATGGCTATTAAACGTGTAAGTGACTAAATATTTTTGATTTGGTCTGACGCTAATGTTGTTACATAATTATTTCATTCGTTACAACAGAAAAAATCGAGCGCAAGAAACGAGGCGTGAGAATTTTAATTTCACTTTGTTTGAAAAAATGCCACTCAATGTATTAATATTAGTTCACTGACACCGTTATATAGGACAAGAGGAATTTCACGAACAATATAAATTTGCGGGGGATGTGGTGCCACTAAATCTCACTGATACCAAGATAAAGTCACCTACTTACAAACATACGAAACAGTTTTACGAGAACGTGCGATAAATTTTGTCAAGAATAATACTGGCGTTTCCCAGTCATTACAACTACGTTGAAATATTTGGCAAGCCGAGCACAGAGGTAGATACCACAATGTTACGAGTCTCGAGGCGATATAGAACGTTAAAATCACGTGAGATTCCGTGCTTCAAGAAGTTTTCGGCGCGTGGTTTAATCAATATGAGATGCAGTATCTCGGAAATTAGCAATATACACGAGTTAATTTTAAGAATAGTCATTAGATAATATTATTTTCTATTATGACATGTCGGCGCATTCTTCAGAGAATATTTTAATATTAATGGTGTGATCATACTATTTTGTGTTTTTTTTTAATATGCCGACCCCATCGTTGGTCCAGTGATTATAATCGCGATCTAATCGATAGGTCCTGGGTTCAATTCATGGGTCAGGTGCTAATGGTTTTTCAAATTCAAGTTTTCTAGTAATAGCATGAAGTCTGAATCTGTGCTAGGTGTATAGCCAAAGGCTGACCATCTAGTCCATGGCGGATAGTAAATATAACTGGTGAATCATGGCAGTATATTCACTACTCTGCCTAACCCCTCGGTGATACTGGGTGTGATCTTACTTTTATTAATGTAAATACTTTTTGAGAGGAAATTATTGCTTAACATAAGGTTGATGATATAAAGACTCAGTTTTTTTTTGTTAATTAGTCCAAGTTAAGTCCAACTGACTGGTATATACATCATGCTCAAACATTATAAACATAAAAAGATCCTGACAATGTGATAAGCGTCAGAGCGAATGTCTGAAAACTGAAGAATGAGATAAGAAAGGCGAGGAATGAAACACGTCGCGTTGCCTAATCTTTTGTCAATATTGTGAACGTTATAAGCCGACCTGGAGACAGACCTTGGCTGCTCTTGATTGAACTGTAGTCGTTAACAGATCACACTAAAGATACGAGTGTATGTCATTTTAGACCAATTTTTTTTAAATGTAAAATTCTGCTTAGAATCAATTGCAATCAAAATGTCGAAAAAAGGGAACGATTTTTGTAAGTATCGTGTACCTTTTATCAATATGCAAACCGCCCCTATTTATTATTATTATTATATCGACCTGCCACCCTTACGAAGTAGGTAGAGAGTACCAAGTGCCAAGTATCTATATAGTTACTGAGATGCTTACGTATTTATGTATATGCGGCTGTATACGACAATTTCTCTTAATAAGCTGAGGGAAAATCTAAAATTCATTTCCAGATCTCCGCACAGCGTTCGGTCTGCTGGACCGCGACAGCGACGGCCACGTGACACCCGCGGAGCTGCAGTTCATGCTGCGTAACCTGGGCATCGAGGTCAGCGACGACCTCATAGCCGATCTCATTAAGGACGCCAGTAAGACTGGTCAGTGCCCTATTTATCATATCTTTTATTTAACAGCTACATATTTGTATGTTACATTTTGTAGCATATTTGCAACTGTAACATGTTTCTTGCTAGAAATTCGGTCTTTACTTTTTTCGTGCAAAATTAGAAGAAACTCTCAACTCAACTCTCATCTATTCAAATAAGACATACTCTATAAACCTTGTTGCCAAATGATATTATTCGGAAATTAAATGTAGGTACTCCGTTACATGTATTTAGTTACAATAAAAATAAAATAAAACTTTTGAAGATTGATGGTACAGTATTGATTGATTCTGGCCATTAACCATCATAGACTTGCAAGTGAAACCAAACAAAAGTAAGGTATTTCCTATTTAATTGATAGTCCAGAAGAAGGTACTCTATTTTGTCCACGATGTTATCATAAATAATTATATATACTTTTAGAGTGGGTAATGTAAAACGAACATGTGTTTTTGTACAAATAAAATACATAGCCTTTCTCTCGCCATCCGGCTTAATGGATTTTAATGGAAAAACATGCGTAGGTAGATACAATTTCTGCCTATGTTTCGATATTGGAAACAATTAAAGATGCATTGGTCCGCCTGGTGCCTAAAATAAGAGTTATTTATTTAAGTCCGCTTTATTTAAAATATGTTCCCGCTTTTATAATATGTGTCACTTTAAACATAATCCAATTATGAAGACATTTGAACTACTTATTTTTTTCTAATATTCATTTACTAGAAGAAATATGTTTATTATGACAATTATATTCGTAAGGCGCGAAAATGTGAATTATCTGCTCATATCCCTATGATAAGAAAAAATTATCTTTTTAAACAAACCTGTATGAAGTAATTAGCTCGTATCGTTATTATTTATAGCTACAAATCAATTGTATAGCCAAACACAGATGAGTTTTTAAAATAGACACATGTCCTTGCTAAATGCTAATAAGTAGCGTGCGCCGCCCACTTCGCTCTTTGATTTGAACCGTTGCCAAATATGAGTAGTGTCGCGCGCTGATTTTTATTCATATTCAGATAGTTCTATTGCAATTCCAGAGCACATTATTGCAACACTTTTGCTATAAATATTAAACGGCAGTAAAATTCGTTTTATTTACGGTTTGTGAGCTGGAAATCGGTATAATTTTGATCAAGAAAAAAATATATGCGCCGTAGTTTTTTCGTGACAATGTGCGTTAGGTAGGGTAAACGAAACTTTATTAAATCGATGAAGATAATTTGATACCGCGTATAGACCGTGCTATTTGGATCGGTTCAGGTGTAGGCCGGTGACTTCCGGTGACCTCGTGCGATAGCAAGGTTGCCCTTGCGTAAGGCTACTATAATTTCGTGATGCCAAATCGGGATAGAAAATGCCAAATATTATTATCAATGGCAACTTTATTATCTACGGCAAACGACGAAAACCAATTCCTCGTGTACTAATTATAATTTATTTATATCGATTGTGTGGTCCTGATATTCTAAGCATTCAGTAAAATGCGAAAGATTTTGTAATGTGAACTGATTTTATTTATTGAAACAATGTTCGTTGCATATCTCAGTTATCACTTATGTGTATTTAATCTTCACTATTGACAATCGAATTTTGCATTTTTGTCAGTGGTACTTCAATTCGAATCTTGGAATGGTCGGGTAACTGTACACATATCTACATACTTATTTTCGATTATCAAATTAAATAATTGTTACATATAAAAGTTATTAACCTACACTGACATTAATTTAAAAATTGTGTGCTAAAAGTTATATAGAGTCGAACAAAACAATAATGCAACATATCGACAAATGATAATAGTACAGTTGTTTAAAATGTAAAAGAAAATAATACGAATCCCAGGAATTTTGGATTATTTGGAATGCTTATCTTTATACCCCTTTATGTTGCCTAAAGGTGTAATATAGATTGTATGTATGTATACACAATATTAGTTTGGTGGCTTTTCAACGTATATGCCAAAGCTCGTTACAGTCACATTCAAACAGACAAAAGAAAAAAGTAGAAGTTCATGTAAATAGTGTTGTGAAAAACTCTACGTACATATCTATGTAGTATGATATACATATAGCAATGTACGAAAATGTCTAACATACATAATTAATTAGTGTTGCCAAAATAGTAGAATTTTGGCAAATGAGCAGCGTCATTAAATTCTCGGTCTCATGTCATTTCAGGGAACTTGAAAGCTTTAACGGGCGCCAAATTTTAAGTGTCCCAATCACTGAGGTCTTTAACATCACGGTTAAAAACAACACAACATTACTTCGTACATTTAAACTTGACAGTTTTAATACGATAATTATCTTAACGTTTTATTTTAAAGTTTTCCAGACGGAAAATTGGGTC
>DWEC01000302.1:0-18482 GCA_018245735.1 Microceris miodesmiata
CACTCTCCTTCCGGCGAAAAATATTTTTGCTGATTTCTTTTTGGAAAAGTTTCTGGCCGCGTTTATTGTAAGAAAAAAATATTTTCACTTTATAAATCATTTTGTAACTTAATCGTAATTTGTACTAAACTCTCAGAATGTAAGACATTATTGTAAAACGTACGCAAAAAATCATAGCTGAAAAAATATAGGAATTGTTACAGTAGCAATGTTTCCATAGGTAAACTCTAAAAAGAAGAATCAGCTAATACTATCTCCTAGTGGAAGGACGAGTTACTTATATTCTTTCTATATGTAGATACGCCTACTCTAACGGATGGTACAACATATTTCTGGACTCCGGAAAGGATTGACAATTGACATACTCGTTTCTATATGCCAATAGCGCTTCTTACTGATTTTGTATTTGTTCTCATATACTTACGATGTAAGTATCAATTATTCTTCTATTTAAACTAGATCACTTCCTCATCGCCACTAAAATTATCGTTGTCTCTTAAATTACACAGTTCACTGCGGAAGTGAATCAAGTGTAATTAGATTGTTGTTTCCCTAATGTACCGAAAATCGTACGCCAATAACCTTTCGTCTGATGAAACTTTAATCACAACTGAGTCTTTAGCGAGGAAACTAAATTCTATTATCGTCTACAGCAAATGTTTTTTGTGTATTTTTTTATGAATGTTTTTAAATATAAAAATCCTATTTATATAACGCAAGAAATATTGGAAATGTATTTAAAATATTAAACATTTTGAATGTATCATAAAAAATCCTAACATATCGCCTGTAATCCACGAAGAGGTAGACAGGCATTGAATGTATCATATTTTGAAAATGAATATTTTTCTTAATTTTAACTATTATAAATTATAATCACGAATATTTTTAAAACCATCGACCCTTGACCTTTAGTCTCGTTAGCTTATATCTTAATCTCAAGCTACTTCGTCATTAAACTTGCGATCCAAAGCGACACGACTTTAGCATTTGCGATGGACGGAAAGAGCATTTATTAAATCCGCCATTAAAGCTAAAAGCGTTCGTCCTTAATAAGTGACAAGGGGTCCATTCCACGGTTGTAAACTAAAGATTCGTTCAATATCAATCGACAAGTACCTACTAGTACAAGTTCGGAAAAATTACCAAACGTGAAAAAATTGCAAAATGAAAAGATGAATCGTAAACCATCGATAACTTTTATATGTTTTAAATGAACTCGTAAATTATAATCTACAATTCTTCAAACGTATATCTATGTTAATGGGCATACTTATATGCTTAGTAATGTTTTATATTGTAAAATGTATATCTAAATGAAGCAACAGTAGTCGCTGTACAACTAAATAAGACAAATATTCATACGTCAATTTAATCAACAGATCTCTTATTTATGGCTTTACAAAAAGGATATTTGTAAGTCGTGATACCACAACGATCATAAATTTACTTAAACATTTCAAATTACCTTTATGTGACACATTTATATCTAAGAAGTCGGCTGTCGTCTGTGTCAATTTCAAGTGATATCCTCATTCATATTTCTCCAAAATATTTGTAAGTAACTTGCCTATAACAAGCGCTCCTTAAAATTTCCAATGACCTCTTTCGACGATTGTCCAGTGGAGAGGAGAAGCACAAAGTCGTCCATAGGCATTAATTGAAAAGGATTTCGCAATTAGGATTCTTTGTCGAATGAACGAGAGGTCCTCAGCGATTATATTATAAAACTCGTCTCTTCCGTCATCTCATTTTAGGGACTGAACAATTTGCCCTTTGTTGCCGCGTCTGTCGTTCTCGTTATCGTTCGAATTATTTTTAATATATCCCACGAAACAACTTATTTTTTTATTACGGGCTCTTTGGGGGTATTTTAAAAATATTTTAGAAAAAAAGACTTATTCTAACTGTGTATTTCACCAACATTTCACCAACTTTAGTTTAATGCATTTGTTGTAATAAATTGTTATTATTTTTATTAATATAATATATTTGTGTTATATTAAAAAACGTGTTTAGAAGGAATATTAGTGCGTCAGAATGATCTTAATTATGATATCATTCTATACGAGTTCTTAGAACGCGTCGCGATTCGTGTAAGACGGAAAAAATACCATAACTTTATTCAATGCGGCTTCGCTGACATCCTCCATTTATTTCGACAACGTAAGCAAAAATAAGGAGCAAACATAGCTGTTATAAGTTATTTATTAGATAAATCTAGTTTACAAAAAGCGTGCTTATGACATTACAATGGTTAGTGTACTTACAGAAATATTGAAGATGTGTATAAAAGGGTTGATAGTGATGATAGATGATAATAAGAAGTAAATATGCAGGAATCGTTGACAAATCTTTACGGAAACCGTGCAAGGGGATATGAAATTAAACATTAAGTTATTTATGCTTACAGAATAAACATTCGTCAGTGTTTACGTGTACAGTCGTGGCGAACGTGACTCCTGCTTACGGTAAACGTTGTTTGTATTGTAATTTCAGCAGGTGGACTTTCTAAACACGTTTCGGGGCCACCTTGAGTAATTTAATAAGAAATCAGTCTAACTTTGTATATCAAAACTTTTTTCCACTTTCTCTTTACCTTTGTTCTTGTTGTCAAACAAAATGAACCCTCAATCGAATTTTAATGGACTTTGTTCGCATCCTCGATAATACATTTTGTTACGTTAGTTCATTATTTAAAAATATTTTCGATACAATTCTGAAACAAAAGAAGCTTTTACTGTTTGTGTTATATTTTAAATTTAAATAAACATAGATCTAACCTTATTACTGTCTACCACCTCGTAAGGGACCTGGAGAGACGATACAATAACCATAGGAATAACTAACAAATGAACCTTATGGATCATGGGAACGAACATCACAATGCACATGTTTCAATACATTTGATTACGAAACAATTTCAGTATGATATTCTCATACTAAACATGAGTTAACAATTGCGACTTTACGCAAGCAACTGTAAAGGTTACTTGGTACTAGAGTTTCGATTAATTTCTGATGTATACTTCCATTGTTAAAATCACTCCTGCTATTTTGTCAGTGTAAGGGTGATGATGCACTCGATGTATAGACATTTTTAGTACATATTAAAAAAAAATCAGTCCAGATTTGAATTTAGAAATTTCAATAAGGGTTGCATTTATTACGTCTCGAATATTTTTTTTTTTTGTTGGCTTAATCTTTATTTTTTTACATACTTATAATATTAAGATACTAAAGGATACTATAATATTAAGATAGCTTTCAGTCTATCTTCAGACAAAGCACACAGCACCGAAGGTAGTCGGTACATAAATAACTGTCATGTTGGTTTTGGAAACATCCATAGTCAAACATTATATTTACTGATGGTTTCTGAACGTGACTATGAAGACTGAACGCAACGTGCTCTCTGTTTACCCCATAAAAGTTCTGGCGTCACGTTATAATAAAATTAAAAGAAGATACTTTGATCGTACACTGTTGTACTGTATATTATGTAATATTTTCCTGTAAAGTGTCATTGGAATTTTAAAAATACATACTCGTATGTAATTCTTAAAGTTCGGCGAAGTAAGACTTGCTGATTACATCAAGATGGGTATTGTATAAATATCTTAATTCGACTCGCCTGAAGCGTGCACCACAGTTGTTCCTGGTCGCGGTATCTGTCACATTTAATTGCTAGCGGTTAATTTTACCGCTATTTCTATACACACTGGACTTGAAACGTACTCGATGCTAGAATATTAGATTTCAAGATAGATATGTACATCCAGACCATACCATGTTACAATTAAACTTTCGTAACTGTTTATATAATAAACATGATAAATTATGCACGGCTTTATTATTTGTTTTAGCTCTTCATTATAAACCACGCTGCGATTGGCGGGAGCTCGTAAAGAAGCGCCTCGGACAAATCCGAAACTACATAGCAGTGCGAAATAATCCTATTCACATGTGCAACAGACTTCGAATAGGACTATAGGAATAGGACCGTTGGTGTTACTTAGTCCAGTCGTTAATTCATGAAATTCATAGATGTTTTCAGATAATCGGACTTTACTTATGTACAGTTATGTACGAGTACAGTACAGTACATTTCCTTACCTTAAAACGGTCCGGTCCGTTACTTACATTACCTTCACGCTCTCATACAAATAATTTCCTTCTTACGTCTAACGCATGGATGCATCTCAATTACTGATAGAGATGACAAGAGAAAATTAAACTTTCTATAATTAGTATAAAGCCAAAGGACCGTTCGTCCATATCGGATCATCTATTATTTACATCGTGCCCGTCCCGGCCCCCTCGTGTCCCGGACAGTCTTCCTTAGCAACCTTTAATTAATATTCAGAATATCTCCGCTGCTCCTATTCCTGTATCAAATTTATGACGTTATTAACAATTTATTGCTCTATTATTGCAGGGATAGTGTATAATTATTATACGTTTACATACTGTGAAGTGGTATCTACGATATTTTTTCTCACGCCTCGTTTTATATTCTAACTCCGAGAATCAGAGTCAAGGTTGTTCATTAGATATATACGACTGTTTATAATTGCTCTTTTTATCAACTACATATACAATTTTTTACGAATATCACAGTTGCTTCAATTATTTCTTTCATTTCGTCAGATCAGATCCCTTACGAGGTAGGTAGAGAGCACCGAGTGCCAAATATATTTGTCCTTAAAGACTTAAACCTTTATTTAGACTTCAAATACCTAAATATTTGCTCGCCGGTTTCGGAGACGTTAATTTAATAACAGTCAAAGCTTAATGCCCTAATTGTATTCTACGTCAAATTTAGGCGTTCATATTCATTATCTTTGACTAAACATATCAAAATGTTTGTACTGTTCTTTGATATATAGCTGTAGCTGATTTTAAACGCTAGAATAGACAATCGTATTTTAATTAAGTCTAACAAGCGCTTAAGATCCAGTTTATGTTGGGAGTATTCGCGGCGAACCTGCAAGGCGGCCTTGTAGCCCACCAAATACCGCCATATGACCTTGTGCGGCGATGGTTTTAGTCACGGCAGCACAGAGCGACGCGAGTTAGTATCCGCAGAGGAATAAATTACACATCCGGCTATACAAATCCGACATACGCGCTTAGAACCAGTCGTGTAGCGAATTGAATGACTAAAATATTGTCTAAACTTGATTCGTAAATTCACTATTGTATTGCAAATGTGTTACTGACAGCTCAGCTATATCAACATTAGTTGGTGATACCATTTTGTTTCTTACACCCTTGTAATAATTTCTAGAATAGCTTGCAATGCGGTGATTGTTTTGCGCTATGTGTGTTTTAATACGAGAAAAAAATCTATGGGACGATTCTTACAAAATTTTTGCCTTGGATAAAAAATGAAAGAATGTCTTCGACACGATAAACCTTTCCAGTCGTCATGAAATTAACGAATTCTCAGTGAAACAAGCAGCCGCCAAAAAACTTGAAACTCAGTTGTTGGTAAAGGAAAGTTGTCTTCCCAAAAAGCGCTAAATTAAACACGTAATTATATAAAGAAAAGTGAAAATATACACAGTAAAAATGCAGTCGAATTTCAAAACCGCTATTTAGAAATTGTCGTATTTAATTTGTTTCCAGCGTTGCAACTGGGTGGAAAATTGCATCGAGCTTTTATACTAATTGAACTTTTGTTTTATTTTATTTCTCAAATATCAAAGTAAATTATTACCTAAGAAAAAACAAGACTACCTACGTTACATCGGACGCCGGAGCCTGTCTGAATATTGAAGATCGTAAAGCGACTCTAATAGATGAAAATTGTACAAAATCACCAATACTATCATTATCAAAATCAAATACGGTGAAAACTGAGAAATTAGTAGTTTATAACAGAAACGCAATTTTACATTCATTTTTGGTTATGTATCAAAAACAAATAATAGGTACTTGTTTAGCTTGTATAGCTTGTTTATAAAACAATACCGGCAATACAATAAAACAAATCTTCCATAATAACTGAACAATTATATATTATATGCTTGAAACGCCAGGCATGACCAAAGACCAGTACTTAACCGCCCACCTCGGACCTCTGCTGTACGAAACGCATATGGATTGTGTTAAAATTTACCATTAACTGCTAGACAAAAATTACCAAATATTTTATACTAACTGTTAAAAAGGTTTATTAAAAAAAATCTTTGTTCAATAGGATGATATTTTAAAAGCAATATTATGTAGTTTACATCTGTGGCATGATACGCCAATTATTAATAATAAAATTTTCAATATCCGCTTCAAAAAAATCACATTCTGTGCAAATACAAAATTCTATTCCAATACATCATCATCATCATTATCAGTCTACTCCCGTCCACTATAATACAATAAATTCAAATTCAAATTATTTTATTCATTATAAAGTATATACATATACATACATTCAATGAAGGTCATGTTTAGTCATATACATATACTTCGGCTTTGTGCGTCCCTCAGGCTATAGTAGACCGGGATAGTACGGCTTAAACCTATATTTACATGTCGTTGTTTACATATCTTCCCCACGCTGGGCATGCAAGTTGGGCAGTTATAACAATGATCTACGATATTGTTGGGTGGTCATATTAATTCATACATTCTCTGCATCAGCGAGTACGCTTCATTACGAACATGTAATGATAATAACTGTAATGTTTCCTTTCTACATAATGCACGTCTCTACGTAATGCTATAAACACGCGTTCGGTAATATCTTTTAGCTTCTCGAAGAGGAAATTGCTGTAATGAGCCACTCGCGCCACCGGCGACTAGTGCTTGCCATCGAACAGTTGCACTGGTATTCAATGTTAGTATCGTACAGTTCGCACATATGTTTATACATATATGCGACACATTAGCCAATTAACAGATGTCTTGTTTATGATTGTTTTTTTTATTATGGGTATTTACTATGGTTAACATGTAATGAAAATTTAACTTGCTTAAATTACTTTTTCGACTGTTGTTTAGTTGTTATTGTGATTGTAACTTATTTATTTTGTTAAAAACAAACTGTGTGATACTCGTACATGCATGTTTATAAGCTAATATTAAAATTCTTGTTGCTATTCTTTTACCCAATACTACTTGTATTCTCTAAATTATTCCTATCTAGCATTATCGTTACTAAATCAAATGTCTGGTAACTTTAATGATGAAAGTGTAATAAAAGAACGCTACGTCCGCGTATAAACATTTATTTTTTCATTACTTTCTGAGTAACTTCAAGCTCGTCCAATCTCTGAGAGCGTAATCTTCTCACAGCTCATAAAAATAAATTATTCTACACGAGCACTGCGACTAGCTCACGAGGAACCGAGTTGAGGACTTACTGTTACATTTAGTCTGTTTGTGTATAAGAAAAGTTTCTTCGCTTAATTTTTGTGTATAAAGAGAGTGATGAATGTTAACGGAGAATGTGACGTCCATTGGCATAGAGATATTTGCCGCTCTGTTTATCCGGCAAGGAACCTACCTAGCGTGATGATGTAATAGTAGTTGAGCATGAATATTGGGTATTGTGTTGTATCTAACTTGATGAATAGGTATATATTATGTTTCTCGGAGTATCGTAATAATAATAAGTATTCCAAGTAATGTACCTCGCTGTGGGATATAATTAGTCCCACTATTATTGATGACGACTACAAAAGATACAGACACTGCCGACGAGAGACATGCGCGTGACGAGCGACATGCCTATAGTAGTTGTTGGTGTGCTAAATTTATATTGTGAATACAATTGAAAATGGAATAGATAGATTTTTATAGATCGATGCCATGTTGGATGAATTAACGGTCATCATATAGTGTCTTAGTCTCACTACTAATGATTTTCACCAGTTCAAGTCACACAATGGAATAGGTGGTGAGCCTATTGTCATACACCGGGCAAAGATACAAACTCCCAATTTTTCTAATAGAAAATTTCTATTAGAAAATCTAAGTTAGAAAAATCCTGCATTAAGCAGTTGAGTCGGGATTCGAACCAAGGATCTCTCGATTAGCCGTCGTGTTTTGCTACCACTCGACCAATGAGACAGTCAAATGAATCAATATCTAAGTCAGTCTCAATATCTAAGATACCTTGTAAAACTAAGAATATTTATCCTGAACAAAATCTATATCACTACTTTTGCCTTCGGTAATGTACCAACCTATTACTACGCATGTATGCATAGTATGGAGACGACGGCATGTAATTGGACTATGAAATATAACAACGTGTATATAATAGTCGTAGAACGGGCAATGTGCGCAGAGCGTGGCTGGACAACTTGTCGCCCACGCACGTGACTCATTCACGCATCGCAGACGCCTCACAGACAATTGAGCTACGACTAAATAAACACTACGTTATATATTACTATTATTATACCATAACTCCAGGTCCTTTGTGTACCTGGTAAAAAGCAACGACTACCAAACATTATCCTTACAGATCCGACATGCTTCTTCTATTTTCATTACTCTTCATACACGCGTTCCGATTTCGAAGCTTTTTGGCTCCCCCATCTCCTAACATCTAACCCCTAAATTTAAAAAAGCATTTTTAAGTATTTAAATACAATTTAAAAAATATTAATTGCTTTCGTTTATTTTTTTTGTTACCTAAGACTAATCGGAAGTCAAGAACAGCGTTTCTTTCATTCAAAACTATTTGGCCTAAATAATTATCTTTATATCGCTCCAGCATTTTTTACTTCTCGTTATGTTTGAGCTTAAGCCCAGGCGCACGTGCGTTAAGGATCAGAACATAGGCCCACACACAGCCATTTTAATAATTACTTTGGCCGCCAACATTATTGAAATGGCCAAGAGCCAGAATTGTGTATGTACTAACCTTTATAACTGGTTCGTGAGATCTTTTGCTTATTACAAAATCTTGCTTCAAACTGATTTCACATCGGATGTGATGTAAACGGATTGAATGCAAATTCAAAGGTATATTTTGCTAATATTCTAAAATATTAAATTTACGTTCTATTAAAAGTATAATTTAGTTTTATGGAGACATTGATTTATCGTTTTTAATATAGTATTTTTTATTAATATTTCGAAAAAATCTCTTTATAAATGAATGATATTGTATCATATATATTATACTAACATTTTATTTATATCTTTCGTGAAAATTGCAATGAAACCTAACGAACTTATCATGTACAATCTATACTTAAAACCATCCTTATTCTTGCTTGACAATTTAACAGAGGTCTACTCCAAATTTCCATCACAACTCGAGTATTCTGATAAAAATTGCCATTTATCATTAAGTCCACACTTTCTTAACGACAGCGAAAGCTAAGTAAATAAAATAAACTATATTATGTAATCATTTACATTACACGTTCACGTAGATAGAAACGCATTAATATTTTTATCTGATTCCGAAAGCAAGACCGCGGCCGGACGTAATTCTTCATGAATGTTTGCAAACGTGTCTCGCCGGTGAGTTTCCTATGTACTAAACATTATAACTCCGCCTTTACGGTGCAACAGTGAGAGCAACTTCCGCGATTAAAACACTATCAGTGTCTACTAACACCATATCCCATTTTGAAATATTACATTGAACTGCCAGCGTAATAACACAATCCGCACCGTAACTGTGCAAGTGTTTAAGATTTATTGCACTATTTATTAGCAATAACGCGGTATTATATTAGGCGTTAATGTTAAAGATTTGATCCAATGATGAGTTATCTGTATATTTCATAATGTTCGAAAACTATTGTCTCGTCATTCTCATTCTTATACTCATCGTAACTTTAATATGTGTCTATAATATTTTAATAATCACCACACTTTATTGTTTATAACTTAATAGAAGTCTATAAGTCTGTTTTAAATACGGTTAAACAGCTTTATAGCTTTAGAATAAATACCTGTATACATTACTTGGATGTATTAATTTAATTAACATAATACAATTAAATTAATTTTAAATAATAACATATAATTTTCATACCTTATTAACGATATCTATCATAATTATGAATCTTAATAAAAGTGATTGTAAAGGTTGATTAAAAAAATTAAAGTAATGTCTAGAAAATTATGTCATTAGGAATTAAAGTAATTCATAATAATTAACTCACAATAATACCTTTAATATCGTGTACAGACGGTAAATATAGATTCATTACCATGTAAGACCTGTTCCCAACTAGGAACAAAGGATTGCCCCAGTTGCGCAATGCCTCTAATTTCCTGCACACACAATTATCATCTTGACATCTGACCGCTTTCTTCATCTAACAATACGTGGTCCGTTTGCGCAACTTCCCTTTTCGTCGCGGCCAATAAAGGCCGTCGCAGACGGAGCTATGATATATATTATAGCAAGCCATATGATGATTTATTACAATATATTTTTATAGCAACGCTCAATTGACCACACACATAGCTTTAATATATGTATATCTCTCTCTCACGTCGTCAAAATGTGCGAGCAAATATAGCTAGACATATTTCGGTATAGCAATACAATTTTGCACAGAGCATGACCGCGAAAATATATACATATATTAGAGCATAGCTCCCGTCTGTGACACATTGCTATTATATAGCACAATATATTAATACATATTATATTATAGCTCCATTTGTGATGACTTAAACGCGTACCAAAACTTTATGACTTTAAGATTCGGAGTTCACAATAAAAAACTAAATTACACAAGATATGAGAATTTTTATGGGCAACGTTCGTGGCCAACGTATTGCAATATCAATGTAAAATTATTATAATAAAAAAAATACATTTAATTGTTATAAATCCGAATGGATTTTAAATTATACTATTGTCATCTCATGTTTTTATATTATGTTATATTATGTTTAAATATACTTTGTATCGTATAAACTAAACATAGGTAGGTATGTAGCTAAATATAGGTAGGTATGTAGCTAGACATTGCTATGTCACCTGTGTTTTTATCCATCGATACTGTTTGACTACCCTGTAAGGGTATGAAGATATAATAATAAGCATACATAATCTATATGTTAGTATATCATATTTACTCTCTAATAGGTTGCGAACAAGAGATGTACCTGAGCCACACATGCTTTGTGATTATGCACGACACACCTGCACTACCAGGCCTCGTGTCCTAGAGCCGTCACTCCTCGTTACACAGCTCAGTCGACTGAAACCCTCACATTGTTGCATTCGCGTTCCGAGACGCGAAATATCGTCTTACACATATTGTATTAAAGCCCAAGCGTACTGTGAAAATTAATGGCTCTGCGAAAAGGCAAGTTGGATACGTACGAAATAAATGGACCCGACTTAACCGACTGTCTCTTGGCCACAGGAATTCTGTTGTAAAATAAATCGTTTTGCATCTTACATTTCTTGCGTTCGAGGTAGTCACATACAATGTGATATGTGAAGTGTCTTATATGGATAAAAATAATGATTAAATATGAAGGGAGTGCAGAAAGTAGAATCACATGTTTGTAAGGACAGTGATATTTAGCACTCGATGATATGTAAGAGACCTGGTGTTATGATATAATAATAATGGACCAAACCAAGCTTGGTTCGCAAGCCAACCAAGCAAAAAACCAATGTATAGCCATGCATTCGTTTTGTTTCCATTTCACGTCCGTGTACGAAATCAACAATACGTATCGCCGCGGCCTTTCTGTTTTCATTTCATTTACGACTGTGATATGAATCTGTCGGTGTCCGTATGAAGCGGGCCGGCGATTATCGAATCAGGCTAAATTACACTCGAGCACACATCAGTGTCAGGGTTAATGGCCCTTTTTATTATTACGATACATTCGTCCCTACATTTTAATACACGTCCGAGGTTTTTTTTCCAATTTCAATCTCATCTTGTTATCGGAGCGGGTTAAATATTTAGAATAACTTTCACTGGATTAAGCTCATTATTTTTTTTAAGTGTTCGATATAAAGGCACTTACATACCATCGTTAGATTAATATGGACATACCTATTAGTGAAAAAATTGTGTAGAACTCCTTCGAAGTCTTGGTAAAAGCTTGACACACTGAACGTAGGTATATCCATAACTAACGATATAGAGCCTCGCTCAGCACCGTTAATTCAATCACGACCTGGAATTAATCGCCTCGTCTGAACCTTTCTCATTTCAATCGACGACCAACAGCGAACAGAGTAAAAGGAAACGAAGAAAAGGTTTGATCAATGGAAAGACGACGTGTGATTAAATTACAGGCTAATTGTCAGTAGGTTTCGAGCTGAACCGGCTGAGGGACTCTTTGCGTTTGTCAACTTCGTTAATTCAATTATGACTAATCAACTAACATGTATATGAATATTCTCCGCAGCCCTTAACACAGGATGTCACGGTACAGGATTATAATCCTACTGTAGGGTTAATGAGAGTATTCATAAAGCGTGACCGATTGATAAATTGCTTTTGGCCTTATATTATAGTAGTAACTAGGTATGTATATACATATATATGTGTGTGTGTGTGTCTTTTTGTACACTTTTCTTTAGATTATCACGCGCACGGAAAACAGAAAACTAAAATATTAATATTACATTTTATTTGTTACGAGTGCTTAAAATAAGAGACATTAAACATTTTTTAGACATGACAACAATCTGGGGTCAAAGAGCAGCACACACAGCAAATATTTGTTGAGGTACAACACAAGACTGAAACACGTAATAACTAAACATCTATTAAATGAAGATGGAATTTCGAACATTAGAACTACTACTGGACCACCAATGTAAAATTCTGCACAAGTAATTGTTACTTTAACTTATTTCATTTAATAACTGTAACAAAATGGAATCGATTAAAACAAGACGATGTCTTTTACATAGAACCACCAAATATGGGATTACGGTTTTACTGAAACCATAAAACTCTATAACAGTCCAAGGAAATCGGTTGCAAGGTAACTAATATTATCTACCTATACAGTCATTGAAACACATATTCGTATGTATAGTTAATTCAGTTATTAAACGCTCACCGACACCGGTGTCCAAGGTTGATATTAAAATATATCATTTATCTTAATTAAAATCTTGCTTCGTGATAAATTATATCTTTTACAATTCAATAAATATCTTTTTTCTTGTTCTGTTTTAGTTGTAGTGGACAGTAATATACTTGTTTACACGAACATACACTATTGTTTTTTTGTGCTAATTATGTAATCATTGTTCTCAAAATAAGTGTAATTGTAATTTTTTTCTTTTCTAGACATTTTTTTCTTTTTTTAATTGGTTCACTGGTACTACCCATGTATCTATCTATACTTATGATGAGTTAACGCTTATACTTTTTCTGTCATATTACATTCATTTTTGTCGCGAATATGTATAAATAAAAGAAAAACAAATATTATTTAATCTCTACCACCGTTCTATGTATCTTCTAGTCATTTTATTCTCTAAAGTTCTTTTTCCCTCATGTAGATGACCAACCTGTTAAAACAACTGCGCCTATCGTAGGCGTTTGTTCAGAACGGCCCTTTGTACGTCCGACCAGGACAAAGGAGCTTTCCAATCGACAGCTTTTGACATGAAAAAGCTTTTTTGCTGGTCGCGATAAAGAACTTATAGAGGGCTATGGAGACGCCATACAGACCAATCTTGCCGTCTTTGACAAAAACCTTCGAAACGCTTGTGATTTATGCGTAAGCAAGGTACTACTTTAGTTCCAGTATAACAATGACTATTGTAGACTTCAACATAGGCCGGATGGAGTAACATCAATTAGGAAGGTCTATGTCCTGCAGTAGACATCAAAGGTTGATGGACGGATTCAAGATTACATTTCCATTCTCCATACAGGAATTTGGAAAGCTTTTTGTGTCCACTCCTTTCATCATCATTATTATAAACCAATATTTTGTTGTTCCACTTTTTGTCACGGATTTCCTCAGAACGAGAAGGGTTGACGCCAAAGTCACCTTAAATGTCTTCTTAGTGTCTTAATGACTCATTTAATACCAAAATTCATTGCTGTATTAATGCTAAACGATAGAGAATCGTATGTTTAATTTTTTAATATGCTGCCTATTTAAATATATTAAAAAATATAATGTTTTAACTTTATTACGTTGCAATTTTCCGTACAGTTTTTCTAAAGTTATGCCTCTGCAAATAATTTGACTTCCTTCTTACAAGCGATTTGTTCAACGACGTAATTAAAACTGACATAGAGTTTTGAAGGTAAACGACCAAACGACTTAACTCTGTAATTATTAAGTGCATCCAATTAGTTAGCACATAATGTTAACCGCTTTTTAACTATTTACGTAATTTAAATTGTACTATCTTTAAATGAAAGTATTGAATACAGAGAAACGGAAATTTTATAGAATATAGAGCAGTAACCGTTAGTTAATGTTAATCAGAAATAACTTAGACCAATATCGACGTCTTTTGAACAAATGACAGTCGTTTCTTTATAATGTTTATGGTTCCTTTCATTAATGTAATCAATGATGCCGCGGGCATTCAACTAGTTAGCCATATACGACGCGAACACAAATCAATAGAGAACCGCTTTTTTAAATGATTAATTGTTACTAGTCATTGTTTTTAAGTAGCCGAGATAAGGATAAGACGGGCCAAAATCTAATTGTGTAATGAATTTAGTAATCTAAGAAGTGAGAATTGGAAGAAGTGCGACTCTGCCAATATTACTATAACATAGTGAAAGTACGTCGTATGAAATATATTAGACAACCTTATAATCTTGCCTTCTAATTCGTGTTTGTACATAGACTTTTTAAAAAACTACTAGGGGAGGTCTACGCGATATTAGTATTAAGTCAATAGGCCCAAAACAATATTTTTTTCAATTCTCGTTTGTCCGAGCACGGCTCTTGGACACGACTTAACCGATGTGGGTACCGTTTTCACTGATATAATATTGTGGTAAACTGTTAACTTTAGTTTTTGTTTTATTACAATCGGTTCATAAATAAAATATATATGTCAATTTAACAAAGTATCGCCTAAGTGTTATTGTAATAAAAATACTGTTCAGTTGATTAGGCTAAAACTGTGGTCATAGTCTTTTAAAATATATTCATTGAAAGTGTATGTGAACACAAAGCGTGTATGTGGCCGAGTACTGTTAGCATACTTTGAAGACGTATGTATATGCTCAGCAATGGAACATTAGAATATGGTGATGATGATGATGTTAGGACAATGATTTAAAATATTAAGCTCAATGAAAGTAATATTGGAGAGCGACTTCAAGTTTAAAAATATTATCAAAGTATTTTATTGTATATTAGCCGTGCCCGCGACTTCGTACGAGTTAGGATAGGTGTAGCCCGTTCTAAGTCGCGGGCACATAGTTGATGTCTGAGCTCTACTTTTCTTGGTACATATTACGTGATGATTGATATGAATTGATACAACTTATTTATTTGTCAACCGATTTAAATGAAAAAAGCACTAAATATTAAGTGAAGCCCATCACAATATAATGCTGAAAACTGCATTCAAATCGGATAAGCCGTTTCTGACATTAGCACGCACAAACATACAGACATACAGACAAAATGAAAAAAAATTGTTTTGGGTTCACTTGCGTATATAAAGTCGCCCCATTATATTTACCACGTACAGACAGCGATCAGTTAGTTTTATTATATGTATAGACTATATGTAAAATGTATAGAAGGCAAAATTAATACATATTTATTTATGCACATCAATTGTGTACACGTATATTGTTTGGATCCGGCCGAACAAGCATATAATCTTTATAAATAGTAGACGTAAAAGATTACAACTGTGATTGTAATTCAACTATCATCCAATACATCCAACTTTGACTATAAAATGATCCAATGCCGATCTACTTTTATATATTGCAATCCAACCTTTTTTGTTCTGTGATAAGTCGAGAGTCGTAAATGTCTACTTGTGTGACACTACTGAAACTTTTCTTGCTCTCCACGACCCCCATATTTCCTGTGGGACGGTCCAATGCCGGCACTCACATTTCTATGAGTTTTAATTATATATGTCCACATTGTTTGCAGTTTAAAATTAAAACTTACTTTAATTAATCGAGACGTTGCGTCTGTTTGTCCTTCGGCAAAGTTTTTTCATTACTTTATTTTCCATATAGTGAATTGTCTCTACAATTACTGGAATCTTCTAGTGCATTAATTTGAAAGTTGTAATAAGTACAATACACGATTCGCTCCTGATAGATCGCTGGTTCCTCCCTATTCCTTATACTAACTGGAATAAATGATATTGACAGTCCATCTTCCTACTAATCCTGTTACTGGTCGGTACTAGATGCCGACAAATTACAGCGGCCATTTTTGATTGCTTTTATCGCGTTTGGTGTTCTGTACACTTTAAAAAATCGATTCTAATTTACTCGTAGGTCGATTCGATTCAACAATTGCTTTCTATCTGGGGTTGGATAGTAGTAGAGCGGCTCTACGTGTATTTTTTACTTCGAAAACGAGGTTTAAAGTGTTATCGGAAAAATCGCGCTAGCGCACTTGTGTGAGAGGAAAACAGTTATTAATGACATCCTAGATTTTTCTAGATTGAAACCTACATTTGAAATAAGACAAAATAGTATAAATGTTTAATTATTTTATTACGAGTGCACAATGGTTGTGTGTCATCTTTTGCTTTTTTCTGTTCAAACGTTTAAGTTTAAAATAGGATTATACAATATACGGAAGGAAAAATTAAATTGTTGAGTTGTGTCAGTTTTCAAAATTTTGAGTTGTTTTGATCAAATTTTGGGGAAACGCCGTTGGGTACGTATTTAAAATTCAAGCTTACAAGCTTCTGCGACCCAAAAATCGTTTAATTTCCCTAGTTACTGAGATGCCTGAAGCTCTACAACAATGGCCAAGACGACTCATAAAGAATTAAATGAATAGTCAACAAAAAATATTCTCATATTAAAAGTATACCATTTAAAACATACTTAGGTGCACTATTTGCAAAAGTAAGTATCAAGTTATAACAGAAACTGTGAATTAAGTTATAAATTTGCTCATTTTTTGGCTATGAGGGATGTATTGGGGGTCTAAAGTCCTACTCTACTATACTGACCAAATGCGGGTTAGCAGACTTAACAGGCCTTAGAGAACATCTAAGATGTATATATGTATATCTTGATTTAATCCATACGTAACTTTCATTATGTAACGGGTGAGCGAGTGCGCGAACATTGAGTCGACCTCTTACGTACGTATTGACTTTTCTGCACTTTTGTTACGTGTCTAAGTTTCTTACTAAATAACTTACCATAAAGTTCCTGTGCCCGCAGTTAAAAGGATTAATGTCGGTATTGTTACATAAGTTCACGCGACAATCGTTCAGTTAACGTAATGTTCACTGGGTGAAAATAATCATAAACAATGTATCTTAATGAGTTTGTGTTTTGGTATTACTTCTTAATGTATTTGCTAACTCGCTCGTGAGGACCGTAGGAGACCATAGCTTTAACCATTTTCATTTAGAGAGGAGACCCACAAATAATAGTGGGATGATAAAAATTATGATGATTGTTATGATGTTGGTGTCGAATTTACAGACTGAAATTTCTATATAATTGACTTGTATGAGCTAGGGATATACCGCTAACTAGTTTTATTAATACAGCCTGTTATATTATCCTGTACAAATGCTATATTTTATGAAATTACTTATCAACTACCCAACAGCACAATAAAACTCGGTCCAGCCAGTCCTTAGTCATCTTGATGTAAGTAGAAATGGAATTGCATTCGTTTTAAAATATAACCTATATCGTCTGTATTATGTTACAATAATGGTATGCGAATATTTATATGGCTACATGTAATTATTCAGGATTATCTCGAGCAAACACAGCGGCGGACCACACAAAGGCGCTCCGGCGCCCGAAGCTAGTCGTGAACTACAAGTCCACGACCCCGGAGCCTCGATAGAGACTTTCCACGGAGAAGCAATCTCCTATGAAGCCATAAACTGATTTTATTTGTTTCTGCGCTCGTTCCAATCGCTCTATTGGAACAAAATCCTCTTCCTGACACTTGGAGTGGTTAGTTGAAATCTTTTAAAACCCTCTGTGACTCTTTTATAACAATTGGAAAAAGTTGATTGAAATTATATGAATCTGTGTGATATAAGAATCGGAAAATTACATTATTGAATGCCTCGTATTACCATCTCTGAAAAACGCCCACATTAAATATGGATTGTATAAAAAACCTGTATGAATCACGCAACAAAGATAAAATGCCGTAATTTTCTAACAAGCGTGTAATCAAAAGAAACAAACCTATTTCCGTTTGATGTTTTAGATGACTAAATAAACGGAACGCTTTGAAGGACAAGCGACCGTGTAGTCCGCACAGGCCGCTGGATGCCGGAAGGCTACTGTCTGAGCCGGCAGCGGATTGACAAGTTTCGCTGCGGGATATATCTGGCAAGCGAT
>DWEC01000303.1:0-18475 GCA_018245735.1 Microceris miodesmiata
GAGATGTTCTTTTGTAAATGGTTTTCAACATGCTCCTGCATAATTAGTTTCCAATCCATCGAGTAGAGTACACAGATTTTTGGCAATCTTTCCCTCACAATTTTTGAAGCGTTCATTTTCGCATGTTTTGAGTTTGTCGATTTGTTCTGTTTGCTTTGCTAAAATTGGGTACTTTAAATTATAATATGAACGTCTTTGCATTCAAGAATCAAGGATCAACTTTAGAAAATTAAGGATCCAATTTAGAAAAAAAAAATTCCCAACGTAAATCCATGTGTATAATGATCAAATAAGTATCAAAGTTATTCATGTGCATAATGGTTAAATTTTTTTTTTATCTACAAACAAAAACATTTAAGCGGTAATGCAATGTATTTAAAGTGTTGTTATATAGAATCTTAAAAAGGATCTGCAGTATAAATATTTAACGCTCTCCGATAAAAGTTTACATACTTTAAAACTATGAATCGTTTTATTTCAAATTCACCTTTGCAGTTGTTCCGACAGTAAACTAACGTACAAGTCCGTAGAACCTTTATCCCGACCTCCTGAGGGACGGAATATAAAACGATTGAAGCAAATCCTCGCAAGATTGAATCCGTGGAAAGTTTTCTACTACTGTGTCAAAAAACTTATAATTCCGCTTACAGCTTGGCTATTGAATTCTCTCGTTATTTATCGTGGGCGATAAAATAATATTAATCTCATGGGGATTGAGCTTGGATTTTATTCTTCTACCCACAATTCGGAACTTCGAAAATAACACCAGATTATAGTCCACGTTGCACGTAATGCGGATGTTACTAAGAAAGTAGCTCATTTATTGCCTACGCATCGTAATAAGAATCAGCAACAAAAAACTATTTTATACCATTTGTTACAGTCTTTATTCGATTGTACTATTTCGTTTTTGACGTCCATATAACCGACAACTGAATAGAGAACGAAACTAAAGTTCGTCTGGAATTTTTCATTTCATTATTTAAAATAAGGTTGAGATGCAGAAAATTGACAAAGTAAAACATGGGCTGCTAGTTACATTAAGGATTTTTTGGAGAATATATTTTCAAGTCTTCATTTTAAGATATTTTTATGTTTAGTATCTGCATTTGCCACAGTTTTTGGCAATTCTTGTAGTTGTTAAACAATCAAACTTATATAAATTGTGAAGCATTGAAATCAAGAGATACAAAAGGATGATAATTCTGAAAAGTAAATTTGGCATTGGAAAACAACATGGATTTATCGACGCTGAAATTCTTAAATAAATTTATGCAATTACATACAAAACTATAACACATTTTTGCTGCACCACGTTAAAAGAAATACATATTAAATATCATGTCATTATCCACACAAACCTATCCTAATCTTATCAGGTCCAAGTAGTAATCAGCTGTGGAAGTTTCTGCGCGTAAGAGGGATTATATTTCGATAACTAAGCGAAGGGCAGCGAGCAATAAATAGAGAAATTGTGCGATGTAGGGAGCACCCCAAGCATGGTATGAGCAATCTTGAAATTTGTTATGGTTTTAGAAGAAATGTGTATTGAAAATTCCCATGGGAAAAATATCTGTGCATTGTTTGATTAAATTATTATTTGTGGTGCAGAAACATGTCTGCGCATGACAACTATTTATTATAGTGCACTTTTATCTGTTTGAATCTTCCCTGGGTGTTTTAATGATGATAAAACTCGTATGGCCTCGTGGGGTTCGATCCAAATATTTGTAAAGAAGTCCAATCTTTGTTGTTTGTCATCTTCAAATCCAGATAGTGAAGTTTGATTTGTGTTTAAAACTATAAACAATGATATTGAATCGGTAGATCGTAATTTATTGCATACTTACAAATAACCTATGTACTTTGAAACACCAGAAAATATTTAAGTGATGGTCTAGTCGTTTAGCGGTGTTGATAGACCGGTGGTCTCAGATCCAAAAACTAGTACAAACTCTTCACAAAATTACTTCCACGCTTGTTTTCACTATTTATCCGTACGCATATGAAAAAAAATCCTAATGCTATACACAATTCAAAGGCTATCACTTAGTAAATATAAAAATTAGTGAAAACACTTCTTAATTAGATGCATATAGTGGCAGTCCAGTCCTTTTTTCTAAGACCATAAACTTCGAACAACGTCCATCAGCAAGTCATCGGCTATGTTTTAGCACGTGCTATATATCCGTGACTAGTAACGTAGCGTAAGGACCCAACCCCCGTTTGCGGTTTAGAAAAAACGCAATATCGCATGAGTTTGAAGGGAGGTAAGTGTACCCTGTGGATTTACAGCATTAAATTGGTTCGTCCAGGGTTGTCAACCGTCTGAAAATTTAGAATACACGCCATCGGTTTAATTACTTTGTATTCAATACGTTACTTACGAAACGAAACGAACGAATACAATATTTACTCAATAGATAAAAAGATCATTCCTATATTTAAGAAGTTAGTGCTTTAGTAAGTTAAACCCCCCCATGAATAGTGTTCATATTAATTATTAATTTTATTTATATATTAGTAAAGTATAATATACAATAATTGGTGTCAAGTCTCAGGAGAAGGCTCGGCTCCGTTGGATTGGACCAATGCGTCTGTCAACGTCAACGCACGGCAAACATCCACTCGAGCCAGATGGAGAGCTATAGTACTGTACAATTCCAAGCAACATGCCTGACCACGATAGCCCTGTCAACAGCATACGCATAGGAAGATTAGTATTATATGATTATTGTTTTGATTGTAGAAAATCACATTTAATATATATGTGTTATTGCTCATTATTACAAATTGTATTGTTAACAAATGTCCCGTACCTATATAAAATGAATGAATTACGGTCATTATGAAGTTCAATATCGTCATGTAGGTACGTATAAGAATAAAATTATAAAATACTTATGTGATTAGTCCTTTCAAGAAAAACATCCATTTTGCATTTAAATTTAATAATATATAATCAACATCATATAAAGAGGCCTATGTCCAGCAGTGAACTAAGATAGGCTGATGATGATGATGAATCAACATCGTCAATATTTTATGAAAAGACTAGGTTTTATCATTTTATCAATTTATATCGATTGAATATATGTTAGCAAATATAGTTTATAAGTAACATCACGCCTGTAGTCCTCGAAGTGGTAGGCATAGAAGTAGAGTAGATATACTCGCATATTTCACCAATTACGTTTACATCCTAAATAGAATAGGCGGTGACAATATTGCTATGCATCATGCACAGATTCAGATTCCAAGCGATTGTTAATAATTTCTGCTAGAAATTCTATGTTAATCCAATAATGAACGACCGGGGGTTCGAACCCAGGACCTCTGGATCAGCAGTAGAACATGCAAGCACTCGACCAACGAAACAGTCGTTGTTTATGGGTGTTTATAAAAATATGCAAAAATTTATAGAAAAAATTAAATACACTACGATTTTCGTATCATCTAGCAAAATAAAATAATAAAATGTTCAAAATACAATATGTGCCAACCCTGACAGTGGACGTATCTTCATTGGCCGCTCAAAATGCTTTGTCCTGCTACGCGGCCAAGTTTATATCCGTTGCGATTCAGTGTGGGCGCCACAATTTGTGAATACTGCCGGACAATCCGTACATAACATGATGTGTTATAAAAGAGTTAATCATCTAATAATAATATCAAATTTCATCCCCATACAATATAATACAATACACAATTATCAAACCAATATTAATAACATAACATACATAATTTTTAGGAATATAGTGTAAACGGAACTATTTCTCTAAAGTTTCCGGACAGTTTTTTGACATTTCATGGTAAATGTCGTACTTAAGGCCACAAATTTTATTTTCGGCCTCAATAATCCGTATACATACATGTACATAGTAGTTACTTCTTTGTTTTCTAATTTGATTCCATGGAGTCTAATACATTTGTTTCTCATAAAGGATAGGTATTTGAATACGTCTACATGCCCATGACCTCCGGAATCTTGCCTGGATATTATTAAAAACAACCGCAATTTACGCCAGTAATACAGTAGTGTATACAGATATTCAAGAAAGTTTTAAAAGCGAAGATTATAGGGATATATTTTTGGGAATTTCTCTTTCAAAATTAGTCGTAGCTTATTCGTAGTAGTTATTGCGTTTGGCCATTGCGCATGAGATGCTCCATAAAGTCACCCTCGGTAATAATAACCATTCGAGAAATTAAATGCTAGATACGTGACAGGGGTAGAGATTAGCATCAGGTTTCTTAGAGTACCCGGGTATTGTAGTTCTTGTGTTATCTACCCAGATAAAGTCTAATTCCCACGATATTTTATAGTACTACTAACTGGCGTGATATACCGCCAAAGCCTTGAACTACATTCCCGCACAGTGCTAAAGTTTTATATATTTTATATTTTATAAAATATCTATCGAAACCATTTTATATCCAAGTACATATTTATTTCATTGTAGCTTGATTTAAATCTCCAATAACCTACATGCCTATGGACATTCCACGCGTCTACGTAATTTATATAATCAACATGAACATTTCGTTGTATATGAGCATGGGTTTTCATTTTCATAAAGCGAATTTTTCATTCAAAGTTACAAAAATAACAAACACTCCTCTACTATTTGAATTGTGCAATAGCTTTATTCTATAAAAAATGGATGTAATAGAGCTTAAAACATTACAAGAAATACACGTAAGCCATTAAACATTATATAAGTTTTGTTTTGTACGGCGAAAATGTTCTTAGCTATGTCCGTGCATTACATTACAGACGTTTTCCCAAAGGAGTCCAAACGCTACGAGACTACGTGCTCTCTACATATTATATCATTCTCCTTGCAACATTCTTGTATCCCTTTTGTTTGTTAATGGGCTTAATACGACGTCTTTAACTCTGTTTACATACCACCTTCATTTACGGAACAACACTTGCGGAAAACAACTTTCTGATAGTTTTGAACCGAATTCTAATTACTCGCAGTATATACAAACAAACACGGCTGTATCAAACACACACAACGACATCTAATTTGCCTTTCAAATTCTTGGTAACATAGTCGTTCAAGTTCGCTGGGAACGCTTTGACTGTGAAAATACGCAAAGAGGCTAGTGTTACGTGCAAACTATCTCGCCAAGAAGGCGACTTACAGTTGAGAAATTCCGTCCGCGTAATCGCCGAAACACAGTTCCCAAGAGACCTGCCAGTATTACCCTCCCTATCTCCAACATTCTTACAGTTTAATGTATGCAAACGCATTTTGTTTCAAAGCCTAGCTCCCTCAAGGATGGTGTTATTCGAGAGCCCTCGGGCCACGTTCACCTCGCCACCGCCTACCGAACTTTTTCGCTGGCTGTATGTCACAACATGCTCTTTGATCTTCTCAAATGCGAATATAATGTCGGCACCAGTTAAGAACGTGCCTTTTTCCTTTATAGGAGTCTACACTCTTGTGTATAACTTTCTCTTTCTCTGTATGTGAGCGCCAATGATATTTTCGCGAATTTTCTCAAGGGATTTTTTTTTATAAAAGAAACAAAATAACACTGTTTTTGTCTTTTCCTATTCCGTCTATTGAATACATTTGCTTGCGAAATGAAATACAGATTGAGGCGTTATATTTTCAAATTCGACTCTTCCCTTTGTGTTTTTTCTTGCCTTTACTTTATAATAACTTTGTTATATGAGATAGGAAAGCGTTTTTATAAGGTCGCATCTGGTAGAGAGAATAATTCAGAAACACTGTTCATTACGATGTGTCATCTCAGTAACGACTACGATACATCATGGAGGTATTAAAGTCAAGTTAAGCGTTCAAAGTTGGCGTCATCAATTCGTCTGCCGCTAAAAATACATATCCCCAATGATGAGGGACATTTGACGACAAAGTAAGTATCAACAATGCACCATGTGGCTCCTCCGAAATAGAATTTGAACGCCAACTCCGCGCGTCACACGTGGCAGCCCCAAAAACAGATCGTTTCCTTTAAAAAGTTAATTTGGCACTTTTTGTTATACAAAAAGTGTAATTTTTTAAAAGCTGCTAAGGCATGCGCCCTCTAATGAAACGTTAGTGTTGTATTCGAGAAATGTGACTCTTGTTATCCGATGCTGGGGTGTTTTAAAAACTATTAACGGATGTTTTAATTGCTACAGTACCTGCAATGTCGTTATTAGTATACCTCACATTGCATATCGTTAACTTATATACGTATTATTATATACTCATTACTATTATTATATACTTATAAATATTATAATTATACTGCTATTATTATAAACTCATCTTCAATCTAATGTAAGCATAAGACTCCACGAGTAATAATAATTTTACATAGCATTAAAGTTAACATGATACGCATGAATAAGTTAATATTGTTATGGTTTAGTATATTTCAGTAACGAAACGTTGTACACTAAATTTAGATCTACGTTATTATAAGACCATCACGCCAAGCCTTTACGGTGTAGGTAGAGTGCACTAACTTTCAAATGTATTTGTCTTTACAAACCTGACATGCTTCTTTTACATCCGTAACTCTCGTCATACTTGTACGATGGCTTCGAAGACTTCGGAAGTTCTAGCACTCCTACCAGCCATTCTCAGCTTTATATTTACTTCGTATTATCTCCAATTTATGGCGCGTTGGTTACTTCTGAAGATATATTTTAGATTTCAATATCATTATACATAGATTGCTGGCAATTATTAAAAAGTTATTCCAAAACGAGGAAAACACATACTACAAAGAGCTAATCTACATTTTTTCCTCAGATTTATTTCTGTTATCGGTGAAATAAAGGTCGTAATTAACGTTAAGACGCCATTCATAATGCCATAATCATTAATCTCGTCAACCGAAAACTGTTTTAGGAGTCGGCTTTCATAAGAGTTTTTATTAATTATACTTCGCGTGCTTTGTTCTTTAAATGTTTTCTTTTAATTAATTTTCTTTTGGTCGTTAAATCGAAATATGACAATAATTTTTAATTTTCTAAATATATAACAACTACATACATTACCTTTACAGAGGACACTAAAATGCGGTGTTGAACGGATGAGACCCACATACAGCAAGGGACAACTGTGGCCCGAAACGATGATGATGATGGTTCTCTTTGGACTTGTCCACCTACCTTTTTATTAGGATAAACATATGCATGTCTACTTGAACAGGAATTGACTACATTAAATGACCGATCACATTAAATAGTAGACCAGACTAATATTACAATATATACTATAAGATCAGATACAGATCGATTATCAGTACTAAGAGCTGCAACAATGTAAAATGTTGTTTACCAGCAGATAAACTTATATGTATATATCTCGTGTATTTAGGTATGTGTTTGTTTATATGAAACCACTAACCATCAGGGTGTTTATAATACCTTTTATAATATGGATAACTCACAGAGTAACTGCCTACTTACTAACTGACTGCCTCGTTGGCCGAGCGGTTACAAGCGCGAGCGCCGACCGGGAGGTCCTGGGTTAAAATCCCGGATCGAGTACTATTGGATTTTTCTTATTTAAAGTTTCTAGTGGTAATTGACTCGGAGTCTGGAATTGTGCCCGGTGTATGGCAATAGGCTCACCACCTATTCCATGGGACAAACGTAACTGGTGAAACGTGGGAGTGTACTACTCCTCTGCCTACCCCTTCGGGGATTACAGGCGTATTGTTACGTAATCTGACCCAATTCTATCAAACCTACTTACTATTCGCTAAACGAGTAAATAGAACAGGGTAAATTTCAGTGGAACAAATGGCGTTAAACTAAAACAATGTCGTCGGCCTTTAGCTTTGTTCGCCCCAATTCATCTTCCAAGACTTGATGGATGAGCCTTCGCCACTTCACTAATAAATGTAAACAAAATATCCATTTTTTGCCACCCAAAACGTTATTAATGAATTCCCCTTGGCGATAAGTTTAATTGTTCTGGATGCCTCCACTTGTAAACCCTGATCGTTACAAAGATAGTATACTTCGAGGTGTGGGTTTTTCTTAACAGATGTCACTTTGTAGACGCAAAAACGTCCTCTTAACTGAAATTATGCTACTTAACGAATGATGGAAACGCACCAATATTTGAACCTTATTTTCAAAGGGATACTGTCCAATTTATTATATGAGTCACGCAATTAGTGTCGTTTGGTCATGTAGCTTTTTAGTTCACAAAATGCAGTCACCGTAAAAAGAGGACCGTTCACGGAATTCTTCGAAATAGATCAAAACGTTTTAACGAGAATTTTTCGATATAAGTAATGTTAATGAATGAATCAGTCGCGTGTTTTATTTTGTGTTCATAGAGGAAGTATTGAATGTCGCAGCGCGCTCGTGATTTTGCGGATGCGATAGCCGGTCGTTTTATCGAAATCTAGGGTCACTTTGTTGCAAATACGTACGCGATTTCTACGTTAGGATTTAGTGTTTAGCTCTTCATATATAATATAAATATCGAAGATTGTAAACAATTCTATGCATTATACGTTATATTTTTGTAACATAAACTTCAAAAAATTAAAACTTATTTTGATAATTGTGAATTTGTCTCACTACTAAAATTGTTTTGGATTTAAAATATTTTACTCGTTTACTTCTCCCTTCTTTTATCATTTTGTGTTAAATTTTAGGTTTTTTTAAAGCAAAATATAAT
This sequence comes from Microceris miodesmiata, assembly GCA_018245735.1. Classification (NCBI taxonomy): domain Eukaryota; kingdom Metazoa; phylum Arthropoda; class Insecta; order Lepidoptera; family Hesperiidae; genus Microceris; species Microceris miodesmiata. The sequence continues at coordinate 8,670 of DWEC01000303.1, forward strand.
TAATTAAATCAAAACCAAAACCTTTTGAAATATTTTACAATCTGCTCATGTATATATTCGCGTATAATTGCTTATTAAAAATTTCATAACGGACTCGAACAGAACCGAAATTTAACCAGCGTGGTGCAGTATTGGAACCTTGCGGTTATTAAACCAACATACCAACACTGGTTGTGAGTAGACTTGCCCCATAACCTTGCATTTTAGTAACATCCGGATCGTGGAAAAGTGATGACTAATTTATTGACTTCTCAAATAAAAGTGATTGGACGAAGGCATAACTGAAGCTAATTGGACCAAAAATCCTTTAAGGCTAACGAGGTAACATCACGTATGGAGTTTTAATTCAGGAATTCAATTGATTCATCTCGGTGGTATTTCAAGTTTGAAATTAGTCATACTTTTATTTATTATATTATTTTAATAGAAAATGTGATTTTTCTCTATACTAGTCAGTACTAGGCAGTCAGCGTGGCAAAATTCTGGGCTAAGAGCATTTAGGGACTTATTATAAAACGTGTTTGTCATCGACACGCTAAGAAGTACCTTTGCCATTGTAATAAATGTCTTGTGTACTAACCTTCATAATTACTTCTTCAGTGTATATAAATTTGAATTACTGCCTGCCGTTATAAGAAGGTTATTAGGAATTTTAATGTGGACGATTGAATACAATACAATCATATAATAAAGTAAATGACTGTACTCAATTTGAGTGGTATCAAAATGTAGACAAAAATCAAGTTCAATTTTTTTAAAGAAAGAGTGCATCAAAGGTGCAGAATTTAAGTTCAAATTTCTATTCAAAATTAGCAACAAATACGTTGACACTGGTGAGGATTAAGATAGTCGGCTTCACTTGATATGTGAACTAGTAACCACACGCTTTAGACAAAAACAGAAATTTTTTTACCGGTTTTTAACGGTTGCAATAGATGTTTCAAGGGGACTTCCCTAAGTAATAGACTCGGTCAAAAAAAGTATGTATTCTTGTGAATGCAAGTGCCGAGGATATTAAGACTTATCCACCTTTACCAAATAGCTCAGATACTGGGTAATGTGAGAAGTCTCCGAAACTTGTGCGCGCATTTAAATATGGAAACGTACGTATCTGGCGTGATGATATAATTTAATAATGTTTCCTTTGAATAATGCAATTCGTATCAAAACAAAATGAGAATAACAGAAACATAAAGAAAACTCGGGACCATTGTGAAACATTTCTAAGCCCTTAATATTTTAGAATGTACTCAAGGTATGAAAAATATTATTCTCAGTAGCCGCTAGATGTAAAATACGAGGTATAATAAAAGCAAAAAGGTACGGCAGGAAGATGGCCGTTTGCTGTAAATAAATAATTTGTAAGCTCATTGCGGGCCGCCTCTCAAGAAGCCACGTTAAATCTTTATTTGTAGAGACGACTTGTGGTAGAGTTTGACTTGTTTAAATTTCTGCTTTACATAAACTGTGTCAAATTTTGATGCGAAATCAATTATTGAGATAATAAGTACGAAAAATTGTTTAGTAAGTATTATTATTTTTGTCTGTTACACATATTATAAACAATATATGTATGTTTTATACTGATGATTATATACGGACGATGTAAAACATTTTGATTCCATCGAAATAATCCGATGTGTTCGATGTCCATTGTATTCAAACAATGTGTGTTACAGTACTAACCTGTGCAACATTGACGTAGTAAGTTAAAGGCGTTGGCCTTAGTCTTGGTCGTGGACGTCATTGTGGTTGTCGTTGTGATTGTAATCGTGGTCTTCGTAGTGGTCGTAATTATGCTTGTAGTTGTGATTGTAATCGCGATCATGGTCGCCATTGTGATTCTAGTTGTGATCGTGATCGTGACTGTGGTTGTGGTTGTAGTCATGGTCGTGGCCAAACTTGTGGTCGTAGAAGTTAGGTGATCTGCTACCCAATATACCCATATAATTAAAAAAAATCTTTTACCGTTATACTATGCAAAGAAACAATTAAAAGACAGGTATATATAAGTACTAACTAACTAGGTAACTAATAAGCGAGATTTAATATTTTTATAATTCAAAAAGTAACAGATAAATCATGAAATGCTAAGATATGCCGACATTATCTCTACAAAAAGTCGCAAAAGAGCTTCAGTTTAACAGCTTGTCCACTCCTCGCATGTTGCAAACATTCATAGGTAATAAAGTTCAGACAGCCGATCTGCCTGTGTGCTACGCTGGTATATAAAAGGCATATATACTGTAAGTACATGTATACTAAGGACAGTTTAACACACTACAGGGTGTATTAAAGCGATTTTTACATATATTGTTAAAAACTTTTGGTACACATAACACATGAGGTTCTAGAACATTCTGTAGAAAACAGTATAACTACAAAACTTGCCACATACCGGGATATCTTTAGCAGGTGGGACTGTGGCACTCTAACTTGATAACCATAAAAAATCTTAAATATTAAACGTAATGGTGAAACGCTTTTAAACTCCTGTTCCAAGATCAAAGTATCTAAGTTTGAGATGTTGTTGCACTGCAGTTTCAACTTCTGTGGGTTGCTGGTCGATATTTTATATGATGATCATGGCAACTCTATACAACCCAAAGTGACACAATGACATCATAATCTTGTAATCAGAATGAGAACACAATTATTATACATTACTGTATTGTCAAGCTTTACTTTAACGGGGTAGGTAGAGAGCACCGTGTGCAAAATATTTCTGTCCAAAATCCTTATAGATATGACGTGTTTTTTTATAGAAAGCACGCCGATTATAGATTTTGTAACTAAGAAATTTCATTAACATCTCGACCAAATAGATCAAAGTCCTGTTCTTGTCTTGATCTCCGTTAACACCTACATCCGTCAACATTCGCACGTTATGTCTTTCATTTGTAAAATCATACACATGTTAGAAAATAAAACCCGAGAACTATCTACTGGCTAACAGCTAAGTAGGTTTCTATTTAACAAAATACAAATAACATTGGCTTAACACATGATGATATACGAGTATGTACCGGCTTAACTTGCGTAGGTACTTAATGTGCTTAAATTATACAAAGACTAAATTTCGCAACAATTAACGCTTTCTTGGTATCTGGGAGTATTGTGGAACCGGTTTCAGCCAGAGAGGGGTTTAACATGACAAACAGTTTAAAAAATTGTCTACAGGTGCTATCAACGAATGAATAGAGACATTAAACTTTCAAGTAAATACAGCGTTAATATAAAATTGCCTGCTAAATGACTTAGGAGGTTTTGCAAAGCAGTAATAAAAATAACACTGCATAAAGAATACCGTCTTATAAGAAAACTTTATATTTCCTAGAATGCAACAAAATGTACGCCCTACAGAAACCGACATAAAGTTCAGATTAACGCTGTTGGTTCACTTAGTAAAATTTACATATCATAAATGTAATATTTAGCTCTCAACTTGCTAATTAGAAGCCGTCTTTCAGGAGCGTCAGCAGAAAAGGAGGAAAAAATGTGCGGTAAATTATTCCCACGCTGCATGCGCCCTGCAGCTAATTAAGTCAGATTTTTTAAATATACCCACAAGGTTAATGTAATTAGTACTGCGCGGAGTTAACTGCTAGATAAAGATACCATAAACCACTTTATATAAACTAAGCAATTAGGTTCCAAGCTAATTTTACAGTTCTGTGTTTCTCTTAAGGTAACTCTTGATATAATTCTATACTTAAACTGATATTGGAATAAATCTAAATTTAAAATGCCTTTTTATTTAACATTTCCCGATACAGCGCTGTCACTCAACTATGTCTTGACTTTCCTGATATATTTCTAATTTAAATTCATACAGCATATTACATTTTATTAAAAATAATTGAAAATGTGAAAAATCCTAAGCAACAATGAAATTTATTATCCGTCATCGAAAACGATGACGAAATATTATAACAGGGGTCACGAGGAGAAACTTTATGAAATTGAAAAACTTTTTTGCTAACTATACGTTATCAAGGCAAGGTAAGGAAGCGGCTCCCCCGGAGCCGTCGTTCCACTTTTAATTAGTTACGAGTTGTTATTATTGTTACGGCAAATGTGCCCATAAAAATTACTCAGCACCTTATCACTTTGTGTGAAATTTTGGAATAGACTTTGTTTTGCCTCTAGTGCGTCTTTGCTAGGCGATGAAGGTTACTTTTGCTAGGAAGTACTGCATATTTCTTACTTGCAAACTGTAGATACGAATATAAAAATTATGAGGATTTGAAGGGTGGAAAAAATACATCCCCCGTCCACATGTCCGGGTACCAGGGTACTATAACGGATGACTAAACGCGACGCTGACTGGTCACAGTATGACGCGCTCTGAGGAAACACCGCTAAATGCTCTGGATATAGAATAATAGATTAGGTATTATGTAGAACATAGGCTGTTTCAATGCAACGCTGAGGAACGTAACTTCCCGCCTGTAATCCCCGATAATTCCAATAGTGCCCGACCCGGGATTTGAACCCAGGACCTCTTGATCGGCAATCGTGCTTGCAACCACTCAAAAAATGAAGCAGTCAACCATGATGAAATTCCTTAATGATCCAATTGGATTTCAAACCATGCATAATAACACGGAAGTACCTGAAATAAAGCGGTGATGAATTCATAGCGGAGCTTTACTGATCAGGTATAATATTACCGATAGGAAGATTTTACGGTTATATACAAGTGAACACTAAGAAGTGACATCATTAACATTACAAAACACTTCAATAAATCGAACAGTAAACATTTCATCAGTATTAAAGTACTGATAAAAATTATGTTATTTCCCTTCAAAAATGCAACAAATTCTCAATTCTCGGAACAGTGAAGAAGGAAGGTAAATGAGGCGTCACGAGAGAGAAAATGTATGACTGTTCCTTGCGAAATGGAAATCGTATTTTATGCGCATCTGTCACTGGACTGCCCCAAAGAAAGCTTCATTTGAATACTGTCTTATCAGTACTTCCTATTTTAACATTTCGCCAAGGAATGCTACTGATTTACTTACTCATTATTTTGTTAAACCAATACTGACGTATAACTATTATTCTACTAACGTACTTATTTCCGATATTTTACCAAATGCGATATACAAAATGATTGGGGATATAAGTGTTTGCCCGCTAGAATGAAACAGTACAGCAAATATTACAGTACAGTAAAATATTACTAACATTTTATAAGACATTTGACAAAACCACAGTCTATTCAATTTGTACTTTGAAATGCTAAAGTACTACGAATACTCAGATACAATACACCTCGAATGACTCGAAATGCAACTCAAGAGAGCAGAAACCCAAGAGGCACTCAAGGCATCTTCAACTTAATTTCAAGCAGAAACTTAGCAATTTGCATCTATAAGATATAATAAATTCGCGAGGAGCGTCTGTCTGTAGATCGATTCACTTTCTCAACGAAATGCAAATTAGACATAATTTATCTTGTGATGTTTCTTTGCCTTATATCAAACTGAACTTTCTCGAATAATCCATTTTGAAGGAACAATGGAATGGGAATAGAAAATAAAACGATATTCTCGATAGTTTGGGTACGACCTAATTACATAATATTTAGTACTATTAACCAGTACATGCAATTATGTAAATTTAAATTACCCAACATTTTTATGAACATATAAAATCCTTATCGAGTTGAATGAAATCGTAATCGCCACCAATAAAATATTCATTAACGAAGCATTGGGTATTTAATAGTGGAAGATACGACACAGTACCATTCACTAATATATAGACATACCTTATTAGTATGGTCTGACTACGTACTACGCAGTCTACTACGCAGTGAAACAATTTCACGTAGCCTTTTCATATAAATCTATATGTAGCGGTGGTTAATATATACATATGTACCTAAATTATGAAACAAAGTAATAAACATGCGGTTGAATATACTTTCATGTAACGTAATTTAGTAATGTTCTGTTGAATGCCAACAAAAGTACTGAAATTATTGTATTATACTATAGAATACGATATAGTACTCCTAATGAAATATTGCAAATAAATATACATACGTTCAAGGTAGATAAAAAGCATTTTATTGTACGACCTTTGTTTAAACAATAATCGAATACATTTTTTCTCATAGTCCAACAATAAAAACCCTCTCATTTTAGCAATATGTAAATCAAGCTACCGATTTCGCTTAGTCTAGAAAAATTTCGATGCAGATTCGACTAATACAGGCTCATGGAGCTTTTTAAAAAACTATTTATAGCTCATAACTTTAGTCTCATCTTTTTACTAACCTTAAAGTTACTACCTTTGTTCCTTATCCGTTCAGAAATACAAACTCTTAACTTACAAACAGGTTTCCAAGCGTACCCGCAAATATTAGTTAGTTAATCTTAAACAAGCGTCACGCGCCCAAGACGGAAGGCTGGCCCTTTTGTGGCTGACCTTAATGTTGTTTACAATGTCGTTAATTAAATAGGGACTGCGACTCTGAAGGAATGAACGAGAAAACGGCACGTGAAATGTATTAAGTGGATTATAGAGGTTCTAAGACTAAAGGCAGTAATGTCTTTTATCGCTGTTTATTTATATAGTAAAATATTACGTGCAAGAATTATATTGTTTTTGCAAAACAGTTAATTAAATTGGATCTTGGTCTGCTTGATGTAATATGAAATCATCATCAGCCTATCTTACTCCACTGCTGGACATAGGCCTCCCCCAAAAGGGGGTTTATGCCCGTAATCTCCACGCTCGGCATTCAGGTTGGAGATTAAAATGAAATATTATTTGTTAATAGTTTTTTTGCATATTAAAAACCTCTCTTTAATTTGCTTATGTATTAGTTAGGTTAAAACATTATATTTAAATCATGCTAAATTTTAAATGTTGGCAGTTCTGGTAGTGTTGTCAAAGCATTGGTAACGGGTTCCAATAACAGTTCTTTAATTTGATGCAGTATCAGATTTTTAACTATAATATTTTTATACGAATTTGGACTTTTAAAATTATTCTTCATATTTAGGTACTTTACCTACCTATATTATATAGGTCTAGAACAGGGATAAAATGGTGTAATCTACCTATTTATAAGGCATTAATACAGTAAGAAATATCATTTGTCGATATAAGTGCTAAGGAATGTTATACCTTGATAATATCATTAACAATAAGTGCTAGTAAGTACGTGCTATTTTAGAAATAAGTTTCGTATTTGAAGTGACCTCGTCGAGGTTTTTGGTGTGTGTATTAATGAGTGAGTGAAATAATAGTTCTTTCGAAAGTCTATCATTAAAGCAATGCTTGAGTTAGACATTTGAAATTTTAATATGAATCATATCAACAATATTGTAATGGTTTAGATTTTAACTTTGCGCACAGGGGAATTTCGGTGCATAGATATACGCTTTTACAATAACATAAAGTGCTTCGTATTTGCACTGACATGGGTAATTAAAAAAAAGATACAGTGCCATCTGTGTTTACTTTTATTAACTATCAATCCACCATCATTAGGTTCAGTATCGGTTAGCGGCGCCATCTGTTTATTACGACTGAACTAAAGCTACCATAGGGTACTGCGCCATCTGGTCTCAAAAAGCTAAACTAACATATATTTAAATCATTCGTTAGTTACTGAAACTTACAACTGTAGAACAAGTGGCATAATGTTCTGACTTCATATTTTTATTTGTTTCTACCAACCACTTACTATTTTAATTTTGAAATAAATTTAGGTACTATATTTTATATTTCAATCGTACTTCAAATAGCTATGTTGTGTATTTGTTTATAGTGACATCTAAAAACAAATCTTTATTTCCTTAACTGTAGCTTAACATATACATATTTATACACACTGAGATTATTTTATAAGTAACCAACAAATTTATTGTGCAAAATCGACATCCTAAAGATTAGTCATAATAATTACAATTTCAATATATTATGTAGTTAGTATTGCCATCTGTTGAAATTTAGTAGAACTATTTCTAAGCTTCTAATAATCATGTCGCTTATGTTGTAGTAGTTCCCTTACGTAACACAGATGGCACTGTATAATTAACATTTCCATGTAGACCATTATTGATGTTTGAGTTGTGTTGCATAGATGGCAGTGTGTACAATTAATTACCTATATTTGTTTCTATATTATTAACATGGCTCCTTAAATTTAGAATAGAAGTAATATCATGCCATATAAATTATTATCTTCTTATGGATCTCCTATATAACCCTTGTTACCAAACATCAAGATAGAGTCTGACTGAAATAATACTTTAAAGAATACCAATTGACATTAACTTCAGCGCTAGAGTAATGAGATAGAAAACCCCAAGACGTTAAGCCACCTACACATTGTATAAACCATTGACAAAAAGCGACTAGAAATAACTATATAAAATACCTAACACCACGCCTGTATCTCCTCGAAAAGGTAGGCAGAAGAAAGTAGAGCACTTAAAAAAATTAAGCATTTAAAAGGGGACTCAATGGTGCGCCGTCTCAGAGCCTTGAATATGGAAGTGGAGTAATGTTGTTTGATGATTTTAATGAATGTTGAGAAATCTGATTAATATGACAGCTGAATTTAATACTTAGTGAAGAAATGCTCACTCTATGAACCCGCCTGTTTTGTGAAGTGAAATTAAGACTAAATTCGTATAGTTGTTAGTCGAAGTTACATGAAACACAATTTACAGCACTCGCCCGTGACGCATCGCTTTATCGCTGTATATTTTGTTTGCCGACTAAACGATTGTCTATAATGGCTATAATATAGCGCCCCAACCCTTCTCGTTCGCAGTTAACGCTTGCGAAAACGTCAGTGGTGATTCGTTATGCGGATTCAGGTCCGGATTCGAATCAAGCGCGTCTTTTTTCTAATTCCAAATTGGATCATATATTATAGGAAAACTTATCTTGATATCGGTTATTATGTTCGTATTAAAATATCAAAATAAAAAATATTTTGTTGTACCGAAAGTCTTCTTAGACATCTGGCACCGCCGAGTATCGTATTGAAAACATTCATTTCTTTTATCGACCCATTAATCATTCCACTGTTGGAATATGGACCTCTAGATATATTGAGAGAATCAAGGCCATAGTCTGCAACGCTGGCCAAGTACGGGTTGGCAGATTTATTTTAGCACACTCATTTTAACATTACCTAAATAAATTGACAATTTAAAGTTTTAAACGAACCTGTTCATCAAAGTACCAATTCAAATATATCGGCTCACAATCAAATCCTGCCCTGATCTGTCTGCTGCACCCCTTTGTAATCTTATTACATTAGTTAAAGGGTAAAAGGCAGATGTGTAGGGACATCAATATCCACAGGCATGCACTGTAGGGTATGTAATTCGTCTGTGCAACAGAGACGATCTTATTAATGGTGTACGTAATTTTGACCGCATTCATTTGTTACTATTCCACCTCACTAAAACGTTTCTAGTAGATAGCTTCCGAGGAAACTACTCACCCTTCTAGAACCTCTATATATGTATGCCCCCTCCTTCCACGGAACACTCAAACAATTCTGAAGCTGCCGATTTAGATAGCGCTTTTTTCTTAGTTTTATACAACATGGGCATTGTTTAACGGTAAGCGGTTCTGACCTATAGACTTCTAGACATTTAGGTAGGAACGATAGTATTAACCACAATCCTTGTTTCGTTTCTCAGGTGACATTGGCCTTTTATATTTTTAAGTGTTCTGTAATCATTTTTCAAATTCAAATTCAAATTCAAATTATTTTATTCATTATAAGGTATATACATACACTCAATGAAGGTCATATTTAG
>DWEC01000304.1:0-18458 GCA_018245735.1 Microceris miodesmiata
TGTGCCCTGCGATCTCCAACCCGCATGCCCAGGGTGGAGATTACGGGCATAAACCCCCTTTTGGAGAGGCCTATGTCCAGCAGTGGACTGAGATAAAATGGGTTGATAATATACTTACATATTGATTATACTTTTATACTACACACGACATTCAATCACTTTCCGGTGTATACCTTTAGATACATATCTGTGTATTCAAAAAAATTCTCTTCGCACTGTTAAAATATAACGAGACCATGGATAGTTAATTTTTACCAATAAAAATGAAGAAATAAGGAAATTTTAGCTTGACGATATTTATGAATTATTTTATTTCAACAACAAAACTTTGCGAAATAAACCTCATTCTTAAACAAGACTTAAAATAGTAAACGCTCAATTTAATTTTATCTACGTTTATTAACTGTCAAATACTTGAATTTAAATGGGTTTCAAATAATATCTATTTTCATTTGTTTTTAAAAGTAGAATGTCGATAATTTTAGACGTCGAGTGCATTGCTTGCAACAAAACGTTGCAAAAAATTAATCATAATCCCCGCGAAGTGTCGCGTAAGATGGGAAAAATTAACAATCGTCGATCCAGAACGCCTAATTGGTCGCACGAAGAGAAACAGTATCTACTAGATTTAATTAAGGAACGCAAAGACGTGGTTGTCACTAAAGCTAACAATGGACCTAATCATTCCGAAGAGAAAGATGTTGCTTGGAACGAGATATTGTGTCAGTTAGCTGCTAAATTTGGTAATAAATTCTCCGGGTTCTCGATAAAGAAAGTGAAGACGCAGTGGCAAAACATGAAACGCATAGCGCGCGAAGAAATTATCTTGAACGGTGCGTCGCTAACGAAATGTACGAAACAGTCTCAAGAGGTCTGTAACATATTAGAATCTCAAAATGCCGCTGATTTAAAACTGGAAACTGATAACTTTGATACAAGCGAAAATGTGAATGAAACCACAATGCATACTGATGTTGAAATAAAATCAGAATCCATTGAAGAGTAAGTGATTATTTTTATTTAATGACTTGAAATATTAACACCTCACTTTTATTCAATATTTTATTATGGTATAGTAGAATACTATTTATTTCAACATTAACTGAGTAATGAACCTTTCTTAGACATGTCATTATAATTTTACCAAAGTTCATTTGCTTCTTTATTTTTGCTAAATAACACCAAATTACAATAAATATTAACACCAAAATTATTTTAAAAAATTAATCAAGTCTATGTAAATATAAATCACTACTGTTATATGGCCCTAAGTCTTATTGTAGTTACATTGTAAATAAATATATTTATATGCCAGTTGCTTTCATTTCTCAGAGAAGTGAACCAACCTTGTGGGACAAGTTACACATGTACAGACAATCAACAAAATATGCCAGCAGAAACATGTACTCTGGAATCTTCTGAATCATCAACATCAATGCCTTCAGAAAACATTGAGACTGAAGCCCTGGATGAAGTGGAAATAATCCCAGAAAATCATAATACTAAAAAGAATGTATCTGCAGGAACAGACAGTTCTTATTTTAATGACATTTATAATATTAGCACTTTTCATAGAGATTTCAGTGAGTTTTTAAGGTAATTGTAAATAGTATCATACATGTCTGGTTTAAGCTTGCCTAAGTAGAAATTAGATATATATATGACACTTTTAATGTTCAGATATTCAGTCACTGAGAAAGAAATAAAAATGGAATCACTTAAAGAAGAGAGACAAATTGTTAGAGCAATGAGAGAAACAGCAGAATTAAATAAAATTATAGCTGAGCAAAGGTTAAAACATATACTGTGGATCAAGAAACAAGAAATGGCGTAAGTTCATTAGTTTACTCCTATTAATTCACTGTATATCTACTTAATTTCGGAGCCCTTTTGTAATTTTAATCATCTAATATCAAATGAATATAATTTTTGAGTTTTTTATTAAGAATACATAACTTATTTTGAATTTTCCCGCTGAACTTTTGAAATATTGTATTGTCTGCTTTGTGTGGTATCAACAACACAACACAATAAAAATGAATACCGGAAATATTTAGCTGTAAATACTACACCCGTTAATTGTTTATCTATAGTATAATTATGTTTTTGTGTAATGATATCTATAGTACAAAAATTGCCCATTACAAATATTTTAACAATATTATTACATTTTAATTATCTGGCAACACTAATTGGTTGTCATTTTGAAGGTTCCAATTTTGTTCCCGAATAATCTTGAACTAAATTTTGAGTTAGGTATATAAGAGCATTTATTTTTAAAGTAGCCATGAGTTTCTTATCTAGAACAAGATCTTCATTAATGCCAGCAATCTATAATATGAGGTGAGATTTTTCTGCTACCGGCTTCAAAGGTTACGCAATCCTACAAGTCGTGAAAAACGCATATTAATACTATGTTTCTACGCTTATATTTGTATGATATATGAATTTTCAAGATCAGAAACATTGTATATATATAATACTCTAATTTCGAATAATAATACTAACAAAATATAAGACAAAAAATCTTATCTCGTACACACTAATTTAGAATTTAATATCATTTTAATTGGGTTGTAAATCGCTAGTAACCAACAGCAAATCACAGCCCTCTGGATCTATACAGGACAATTATGGTAAATTTTTAACCACATGCCCTTTTTACTGAATATCTAATACCTATTGGAAGCGCAATTAGTGCCAAAATTGTGCAATGGCAATATTGCGCATGTATGTTTGTAAAAATATATGTGATAACATACCTTGTTGTGTATTTCCAAAAATAGATGACAAAATAATGTATCATCTGCCAGAATTGGTATCACTCTGCTGTGATTCAGGTGTCATTGTTGTGTTATCTTCTTTGTTCTGTGCACATCTTAATTGCTTTGCTTTTTATCAAGTGAGTATTGCACCAACTTTAATGTTTAGGATGTTATCTGTAATGTAATGGCTGCCGTTTGCTCTAGAGCCATTTATCAAATATTTACTTATGTGTACACTAGGTTGGTTAGTGAGGATCTCTATTTAAATGAGTATTTTTGTCTTGTACTATTTATTTATTTAATTTTCATGGCTAAATTAAAGCTAGGTTACATAGGACACACATTTTGCTTTTTTGCATTCTCTACCTGTAGTTATTGGCATTATCTAATGATAGTGATTCTCTGTTGTATTCAGTTCATTTGAGCATAGCAAATATCTTCTAAATGTTAACAAACCTAAATGAATTACTTGTACAAGTCTCATAAACACATTTTAACTCTTTAAGTACATAATCTGCACAGTTTGAAAATGTAGTAATTCTATAATTAATGGTGTAATTTTGGTAATGTTCATAATGTAATAAGGAGAAACTCATGGTCACCAGCAAAGTGGCAGTAAAGAGATCTCAAGGTCAGAACCCTAGACGTTGGATGGACCAAGTAACGGAATTATGCAGAGTACTCTTCAGTGATGCCATATCTGTCGCAGAAGATAGGATTGACTGGTGTTACATTATAAAGAGAGTGTTAACACAAGGGAACCATGATCTTCTGTGTTAAGGACATAACACAACCGAGATATTTTTCCGAGTGTACCGGTTGTGCGGAAGTAAACCACCAGTGATTCTACAGCTGAGCAATACCCATTGTATTGTTTTCTGCTCTGAAGGATTGAGCCAACACTTCTCAACAAATGGCATGTTCTGACCTAATGTGCTTACATTGTACAGCTTTGTGATCAATCTCTAAACAATATTCAGTGTTGTGATCTTAATTTTCTATGATTTTAATTGTGTTTTTATAACCTTGTTTGGCTGAAAAGCCTATTATGCCATTTCTATGATGGAAACAAAAAAAAAATTATTGTCTAATTTCTTTCCATACTACAGTATATTTAGTGCTTGAACTACAATATTATCTGTGCTTTCTATGTATTGTTTATATGTATGTGTAGTGATTGCTCATTTTGATTTACCTTTGTGCAATTTTATTTTTTATATGATTTTCATTATTTTCTGTCAAGTTGATAGCATTAATTCAATTTCTAGCCAGTTAGATTAAAAAATAAATTATTCAATTACCTTTTTTTCTAATCAGTATTTTACATGAATGTGTTTACCTAATATTGGCCTGATATTTTTTTGGTCTTACCCTATTGTCACAGGTCCATAACATTGTAGATTATAATGTGAGATTGTGTGACTAGGCCAAACAGTGTTCATCATGTGTAAATTTTTGAATAATAAAATAACATCAATAGCTTTTATATCATCAGTAATTATAGCCTGGTGGTTGTTTAAATATCACTTGCTAATGGTGAAGGAAAACATCATGGGGAAACCTGCACACTTTAGAATTTCTAAAAAAAAGTGTGACAGACTATAGCCATAACCCTCTCATCATGAAATTCCAACAGTGAAATGATGTAAAATGGGTCAATTATTGTTATTTAACTTTAATATGGTTGGTTACACATGATTTCAGGTACAAAATAACTAAAATGATTTTCTGTAGGTATATGCAAATATTTTTTTGTCACAATGCATTGTTAACTTCACTTTTCTAGCATTTATCACTTGACTGAGCACCATGACATTAACAATTCATGTATAACTGATTAGCATGGTAACTGTTTAGCCGAATGTAATAATAATAAATCTGTCATGTTATTACAGAATGTATTCTGGTGAGCCCGGATCTGGTGCTGGCAAGGGAGGCGGTGGCGGTGGTGCCATCCGCGAGGCTGGTGGCACTTTTGGAAAGATGGAGGCTGCTCGAGAGGATGAATATTTTTACAAGAAGGTACTATGCATATCTTTAATTCAGATAATTATACAATTCTTGTATTGAGTGTCAATTTTATTGGCATTTGCACAGCAGAGCGAGTTGTGTTTAATAAGTTTCTGCTATTTTTCTAATTTTATATTATTTTTTAACTTCTGCAGAAGTAGTTTCAACCAGAGCAGAAATTTTCTTCTTTCATTTACTTGTATATAATCAAACTGATTTATAAACGTAACATCACAGCTGTAATTACTCAGGGGAGTAGGCCAAGGAGTGTAGTACACCCCCACATTTCACTAGTTACGTTTACATCCAATGGAATAGGTTATTAGCTGCCATATACCGATTTATATATACTAAATAAATGCCTCTTCAGTCTTTGTCATTAATTTTCCATACTCATAAATAATGATAAATATAAAATGTAGAAATTTAAAAAAAAATACTTTCTATTACAGCAAAAAGAACAACTAGCCAACATAAAGGGTCATCTAGACAAGGAGATCTCCTTCCACCAAGAACAGATCAAGCGCCACGAGGACGCCATCAGGCGTCACAAAGAACAAATGTCTGAAATGGCTGATAAGTGAAGTAACATTATCAGCATCAAACATGTTTCCAACACTTAAAAATAGTGATTAATGCAAACTTAATACATGTGTGATTGTTTTTAAGATGAAACATTTTTTCGCTTTTATTTTATTTAGTTGTGTAATAGTGGCGAAGAATAAAAATATATAAAAATATCATTTATATTGTAGTTTTCATTTCAATACACAGACCTTACGACAATTGTTAGTTGAAAAGTGAATAATTAGTACATATTTTGTATGTAAAAGTTGTCCGCCTTGTGGTGTAAAGATATTTATACGCAGTGTGATTCAATTAAGTCTATCATGTTATATTTTAGAATAGAGAAGTACATAGTACGAACTATGAAGGAAATTGGAAATTCTATTGTTATCAATTACGAATATTGGTTCATTGCGCCATCTATTCGCACCGTTTTACTTTTGCGACTTTACACTAGATGGCACTATATTATATTTAACAAATGCCAACATGAACAACCCTTCATTATAAACATTGCGTACGATGAATTTATTCTTTTTTAGTTTAATTAATTAATAATGTAACTTATAATGTAAATTCAAGTAAATTATTATTATATTTTTATTAGAATCATTTAATTGACATATATATACAGATTATCAATTGTTATACTCAACAGAATGAGTATTGTGATATGAAAATGTGTAGTTAGTTGCACATTATCCAACTAGGTATACATATTATGTATTACATAATGAAGTTATATAGCTTTAATTACCGATTGTTCATTTTGACATTTCTATGAAATAACATATTTACAGTGAGTTCACATTAAATGTTTGAAAAATAGGAAGCAGTAGTTAGTACAAATAGCATAATGATGTTAGGCATTTTCTATTATATTAATATATGGAGACATACGTATTTTTGCTGCGTACAATCAAATTAATCTAAACCACCTGGTGTAGCAATAATATCAACTGATTACATTTTTGTCTTGACACTACACGTTGCTTTATCCGTTTATCTTTTAATCGGGGATTTGACATTTTTCAAAATATCTAAAGTCAGATAACCATGTCTATATTTACGTTTTACACAACTTTGCATTGATAAATGACTGTATTATCTTTGTAAGTTATCTGCTATAGAAGGCCAATATGTTTATAGATTTTTATTATAGCTAGTTATAAATTAAAATAAACATCTATTCTTTCGTACTATATCATTATCCACGGTCTATCTCGGGTAACTGTTATAAATAGGCACTTTCCGAGAGGCTTTTTGCTTACTTGTACCCAGTTGTACTTAGTTCCAGGTGGACTACGCTATACCGCGATCAGCTGGGCGCCAGACCCTCATCTTTTTTATAGCAGGGTGCAGGCAATCGAGGTTCACTTGGGCTCGTAGCATGAAGTTCCAACTTCGTATATTTAATTATTTATTTGTTCTTTTTATAAAACCTTATGCTAAGAGATACAAGGGCGTACTTAATGCCTAATGGCATTCTCTTCCAGTCAACCCTGGATATATATTCCAGTATATCCGTGTACGGCATTAGTTGAAATTTAATAATTTCGATCTTTCCGCTTGTAGCATTTTCATATTTACACGAGCAAATATATTTACAAAGAAATTAGCTAAATTATTGTAAATTTTAATAAATCTTTAGGTGTTTTCTGATTTTAGAATAGTAGTCTTGAAAAAGGATATAATCTATGTCTGTGTCTATACTTATAAATAATCTTTAATTAAAAAATTGAGCATCCCGTTTGAAAATTGTTTTTGCTTTACTCAGGTAGGTACACGTGTAATAAATAATCAGGTTACATACAAGGCAGTCCATACTGGTGTTTGATTGGCGATAAATATGATGCACTTGATAAGGACTGCCCAGAGTATTGGCTACATTACATTGTAACACAAAAACAACACGCGATTTCTGCGCAACCTTGGAATTTGAGATATCTTTTACATAATTAAATACTGTTTGGCGATCAATGTAATGTAATATCGCAAGTGCAGAAAGTGTTCTCGAATGTTCTAGTGTTTAAATACTTAAGTATTCCATTTTACTTACAAACATAACATAACACCTCGCCTGTTTTCCTTGAAGGGTAATTAGAGGAGTGTAGTATTTCAGTACTCCGAGCTTTCACAACTTTTGTTACAGTTTCATTACAAAATAATATAAAAAAATTCGTATCGTTGTAAAAAAACGTTCATTAGCGGTAATTGTATTTCTGTCTGGTTAAAAGATCTGTGTAAGGATTTGAGTTGTTTAAATCCGTGCATGTGTGATCAACACAGGAAATGGGTAAGTAAAGTTTAATTTTGGAACTCGGATCCCATAATTCCTATCAATATAACAGGCTATAATGGTTACTTGACCGGCGGTTTTAGACTTTGTCCTTTATTAACTGAAGACAAATGTCTTGTTTATTGGTTTAACTAAAGAGAAGTAAGTAGTTTTCTCAAAAGTATACTATCGCTGCAGGTAGAGAATTATTTTCATTTCATGAATGGTTTTTAATTTTGTCGGTGACAGAAATGGCTTTGTTTTAATTTTGTTAATTACTTTTACTTTTGTCCATAGCGGAAATAAAGAAGCTATTCATTTATTTATTCATTAATCTTTCAGCTATTGTTGTAGGTAGGTAATTTCATTTAAGAATAAAATTATGAATACAATATAAAATGTGGTCAAATGCAATTATTTTATATTTTAATATAGGGAATTTGTAAATTTTGGAAGGCAAGCAAGTTGTTTATATTTTCATTGATTCTTATTTAGGGTTCGACACCATTGTGACGTCGAACCCTTACATCAAAGCCATGTTACAGACGGTCGACGCCCCAGCAAATGATATTATTTCTGGCTGACTCTGTACGTAAATACAAATTTAGATCAACTGCGATCCTTGCGGGTTGCAGTAGCAGTAATAATAAGGGCACCGACCGAAGTCGCTAATGAACGAGCGCGGTGCATAGCTATGTTGAGTTAATTTGCATTATACGAGCACACAACTCTTCAACAGTTTGGCGAGAGCAAATGTAACAAATCGGAATGCGTAACGCGAAATAGAGCTTCATCGACCATCGGGCGACGACCGAAAGACGGCCCATATCAACGAAGTTAGCCGCGAGCAGAGTGCGGGGTGCGCGCCTTCAACGCTCTGAAGCGAGCTCCAAGCGCCGCTCAGTTTACTACAAACTCAAATCGGCACTGCATGTCGTTTCGCGCAATATTGTTACCGTGTGTTAAGTGTTAGTGTAATAACATAACACAAAATTATTTTGTGCCGTGATATAAAAGTGAGGTGTAACACTGTTGGTGCGACGGAGGCCTATTAATTTGTTGTGATGCAGTTAAGGATATACCTATGGCTGTCTTGTGTAGCCCTCGCAGGATATGTACGAGCGACAGAGGTAAGGGGACCGTCTTTAAAACGCGGCATTTTGGCTTTTTGTCGGCTCGGCAGACGGGTGCGACGGACCGGTATCGTAGTCTGCCGTGTCTCAAAACTACCAAAGTTGCACGAGAGTTCTTGCGTAACTTTCAATGTCAACAGTACACGTCGTCGGCCAGTGTCAATCTAAAGTGTCCTGTAACACTAAGAATGTAACGGCTAGAGTCACCTGCATGCTGGAGTATCGTTGGAACCGAACGTATTATTTATCTCGCCTTGAACATGCAGTAATCGGCAGGTAAACAATTTGTTATCTGCGATCCATTCCCATCGATTGCTGGTGTTGTTATTCTGTTACACAGCACGCTATCGTATCGTGTGTGGGTATCGTAAACACGATTAGATCATGGACATGAATGAGAGCACGATGCCTCGCCGCCCACGTTTGGGAGAAAGCGTAAGATTGGTAATAAATTTACCAGGTCGTAGAACGCAGCTGCGTGGACCATGCACTGTTTATATAGACGTTCGTTTGATATAGACCAGCTCGCTTTTGTGTACGGAAAGACGTTAAGACTATTGTTATACTTTTCAAAAAAAATAGGATGTACTGCAAAAGTACTGCAATTGCAATAATTTATTTTTAAATGTACAAATTCATTTCCAGTCGATATCATATCTAACACAATTAGTCTGATGGACCATAATAACTTTGTGTATAGAATGAGGAATGCAACATTGTGATTGTCATCGTTATTAGCTGCTTAGACACAAAATAGCCAAACGCAAACAGATGAATCACTATCAGTGTTAAATACCACGTGTTTTAGTGAAGGCGGTACAGGCTTGCTTAATCGTTCTACTATTTAAAAGAGTCTTCTTAGAATGAGAAAATTTAAGGCCATAGTCTGCCACGCTGACCAGGTGCGGCTTGTTACACTTTACACGCCTTAGACAATTTCAGACGGTGAAGTTTCGTCTTAAATAACAAGTATATACTATTTATTTAACAATTTAATTTATGTTCGGTGTCAATAGGCTCATTTTTCATTACATTAAAAATAAATTAAATTGAAGTCGGAATATAGGAGTGCTACATTTCTCTGCCTATACTATTTGGTGTAAGATAGGCGTGATGTTATGTTCTGTAATTATTGTCACTCAGTTTTGTATCTAACCTAATTCGTTACCGTATCTCTCTCATACGGTCACTACGCACGCAAATAGGTTGCGTTAAGGTGAAGAACGTCAATCAACGTTTATTTGTGTTTCGCTTTACGTCCTTTGTAATGAGTCGATATGTAAATTTTATTTGTTATATTATCTGTGTTGGTACATATCGCTCATTCGCGCCTAAATTGTAATATGTCAAAAACACTAAGAAAAAAGTTCAGAAAGTTTGATGTCATAATTATTCTATTACTATTATAATACAAATTATATGACTTAAGACTAGTCTATGATAATTGTATAACTATTATATTGTAACAATCATAGAATAATTATGATTTCAAACATTCTGAACTGTTTTCTGATAGATAGTGTTTTTGAGATATTGCATTCTAGTTGCAAATGAGCACGATATATCTTTTTTACCATGTGTTTCAGATCATCTCCTTTAAAAAAATACAATTCAAAATCAATCATCATATGGCACGGATTATAAAACGGATATTGGGATTATGTTGAGCAGATAATGAAATAGACAGATAGTCAAAGTAACGTATTTTTTTAGTAAGCGACGTTGCGTGAGCAATATGCTTTGCTAAATGTACACAATATGTCCAATATAAACAATCAGAACAGTTATAAAACAAATCTGTCCCATTAGGAGGCATAATGAATTACTTAAAATGTTCGAAATTGTTTTTTTTCTGATTTATAAAAAAAATCTTAGCTCGTGTCGAGCGTAGTAGTATCGTGGAAAAAATTATTTAAGGCCTCTAAGGATATGTTCCGATGAACGCATGGAACCCCATTTCTGGTTGAGGTTGAGTGACCCTATAGCTTTAAGCCAAGCAACTACTAAATTATTCTACGAGGGATTACCTCAGTTCGTCATTACATTAACGTACTGTTACATAATCCGAACTCATAAATATCATGTGACTTGGTCTAACTACTTGCACATCATGAGGAATGCTATAAAAGAAACATAATATAAATAATATACATACACAAGCTTTCCGATAACGTTGATGGATAAACATATAAATCAGTGTTACATAAAAAATAAGTGTACCATTGCTACATTATTAGGTATTTAGTGGAACACGACGCAAAGTGAGCAAACAAGGGAATAAAAATAGCTGTGAGTTACCAAAATTATCTGCTAAGTTTTGAGATGTATTTTAATCTATAAATGAGATATATTCTAATCTATTGGAAACACACTTTTAAGTTATTTGACTTTCACAGTTTATGTATTATTCGCTAAAACGATGAAGAAACAGATGAGGAAACCTGACCGTATTAGATCTTTTTATAAAAGTTTTAAGGCGTGTTAAGTCTGTCAGCGGCCAGACTACATTCAGAAAAACAATCAGGTCCAACAGTGTAATGTTAAAAAGGGGTGATGCAGATCATGACATTTTGTCCTAGAAGTGGCTAAAATTATTGTTATATTTTAACGTGCTCAATACTTAGATATTTTTAGTTAAAAAAGTACAATTTCGTAATTATGCATATCTTGTAACTCAGTTTCTCGATGTCCGTTTAAAATGCAAACGGTTGAATATATATTTTTGGCAATTGTCATCCGCTGCTCATTCCATTGCAGTTTAAGCTTTGACGGGTGAGAAAAGCGCGTTTTAACTTTTAAGCCAGATTTAAAACTGGGCGACCGATAGTTCCCTTTGCGAGAGTGGCGTTTTGAGGCGCATGTTTTAAGCAAGTTTCGAACACACGTTTTAAGCGCATTTAATCATTTTTGTATAATTTTTAAAGTACAACTGGCTTAAAAAATACTACAATATAATTTAAGTATAATAGAAATTGATTGATGAAATATATAAAATTTTTGCTGCGTACTTAATTGAAAGACTGATGTTGAATACATAAAATTAGTTATAGCCTATTAGTTTAGTGGTTAGTGATTTGGTTAGTAAAAGCTGGAGGTTGTCGGTTCGATTCCTACTAGAACAAATATATTATGTACTGAAATCATTTTTTTCTATGCAGTGTAAAATTTCCTTCATAGGTACATTATATGTATTTAAAAGTCATTTTATATAATAATGGGTTTTTAAGTTTCGGTTAAATATTAAAGTTATATACATGATTAAATAATGTACCGGATTAATTAAAGGTTCTTTTTGATGGTTCCAGTAGTAGTATCATACCTATCCACGGTTCTGTTACATGAGGTCACGCCGATCACAGTGAGGTCGTTGGGGAGACGTTGAACATCTTGGAACATGTCACATTGTAGTTTTATTCACATTGTAGTTTTATACTATACAAAACGTTACTTAGAAATATCTTAGGGCGTCTAAAGCGCTTAAGGACATAGAGCGTTCCAAAAACCAATAATTAAACAAGAAACACGATGCTTTCTTGAATAATTAATACAAAATATACGGTGTTTATTTAAAACTATTTTATTCATTATTATTGACACGTGTGCAGGTTGCCTAAGCACAGATTGTCTAGATAACACGTTTGTCCTGACACTAATTGCGTATAGACGATATGTACACACACATCAATGTGATAAGCAATCAGCGTGCTGCGTGTAATTAAAAGCACGACTGTAATTTAAAACGTTAAAATCATAGTAATTACACACACACACATTCAAATAAAGACATTCACCTACACAAGGACACATTCGTCTACGCATAGACACAAGAAGCGCGCGCGCTCCAATAGATGATTATAATCTATGAGCGTTTTTTTTTTAATTTAAGCTCATAACAATTCTATTCAACCTTTTCAAACTAGCAATGTACCGATTGTAATATGCGGCGACCTTACTTCACTAGCTGGAGAGGTAGCAGAGGAAGAAAAACTATTTTATTACTTTCTTTTTTTTTACTTTTTTTAACCCATTATAATTCCACTGTTGGAATTCGGGTCTCCTCTCATATCAAGAGGGTTAAGGCCATAGTCTGCCACGCTGGCCAAGTGCGGGTTGGCAGACTAGAAATACTTAATAGATATGATTGTTGCTACTAGAAATACTTAATAGGTATGACTATTGTTACTAGAAATACTTAATAGTTGTTGAGTTCTAAATCAAATGTAATGGCTGTAATTTGTATTTCAACAAGCCATAAAATGATTCTATAGTACCGGGTTCTTATGTGTTCTGAATATGTCGGCGTTCTTTTTAGTTTTTTTTTAATCTTTCTGTAACGCTATTCAGTTTATTTATAAGGCCGTGTGAGAATACAAAAGGGGATTATCTACAAAAATCGCGACAATGTTATAATAATGACTACAATACTTTTGTTAGAATAAAAATTCGTTGAGACCAACGATAAAAATGAAGGAATAAACTAAACTTGACTCAGACTGTTGTCGAAGAAACCTGACTTTTATAATCGCTTAACAATAGCTGGTATTCGTGGTAGCCAACTGCTCGATGACGAGGTTTTGATTTTCCGTTTTTTGTCTTGATTTTCAACAGACCAATGATAACTTTGAGATTATCCCTAGCATCATCATCTTTTAATATTGCAATTTTTTGTTATAAAGAGGGAATAAAATTTTACGTTATACAAAATTAAATTTAGAAAGAAGAAAGTTTTATATACGTTCATTGTAGTATTTTATTATTAAGCATTTCGTGAGTATTTGTACACATGATTACATATGTACTGGCTTAACTCACGTACGTTTTTCGGGATGGCCCCCGACTAGTTTCGGACCTGTACGAGGTCCTTCCTCATGAGCTCCCGGCGATTGCTGCGAGGTCGCGGCGAAATCTGACATTATATTATATTACATTGACTTTTTTATTGA
The DNA here is from genome assembly GCA_018245735.1 of Microceris miodesmiata. Taxonomy (NCBI): domain Eukaryota; kingdom Metazoa; phylum Arthropoda; class Insecta; order Lepidoptera; family Hesperiidae; genus Microceris; species Microceris miodesmiata. Next base: position 13,697 of record DWEC01000304.1, read on the forward strand.
CTGACAACCGCTATTTGGCTAATTTGTAGTATACATCCTGAATTCTTATTCTGAGATGAATCCCGTGCTGTACGGTAGAATGTTAAAGGTTTATGATGATGGCGTTCTCGCTGACCTATTTGGAAGTATACGTGAACTATTGTATACCTATATGCGAATGTTGTGAAAGATGCGGAAATAGGACGCGTAACCTGGACCATTGTAGACAGAGTTTTGTTTATACTCTTGACCAGAATGAAGAGAAAAATGGTTTATTTCAGCTTTGGAGAAAAAATTATTCAGTGCAGGGGATTTTGGAAATATTTTAGGGATTATACATATGGGATTTAAAACTTCTATTACACCAAATTGAAAAATATCTGTTGCTTATTACGTACCTATATTTTGTTTTTGAGATTTATGTAAGTCATGTTTATGTCGAATCAAACCAAGAATTTCTTGTAAAAGTTTATTTGAAGATTTGTTTTTTATTTACATACCTACATTCTTACTACTGTCAATTGCTATGTCTTGTTCAATAAATATAATTGTTAAATACTCTATCTTTGTCCACACATAGTGGTCACGAATTTATCGCATTTGGCCTCCACGAATGATGTTTTTTTAACATTTGTATAAACGAGACAGGTTTATTCAAAAATTCACTATTTCCAATTGCTACAACACATTCGTACAATTTATATTCTCGTTCTAGTTCTCATTCTTTGTTTATAAATTTCTATTTGTGCATTTAAGAAAATAAGGAAACCCATTTCATATCCGCGATCTATTAATATAGTCAAAACCATAACAGCTTCCGAGACAACCGCTTTAGAGGAAGCATCCATTTCCTCTCCAGCGTTCTTTGCTACATAATTGCTTTTTAATCGATTCTCATTTTGCACCAAGGCGTACATTTAGCTTATAGAACTATGTAAGTGACATTTCATGTCTTGATTATCTTTTGTTTGTCTAACCCGGTAGTAACCATGGCCTAGAAAGTCGGAACGAGTGCACTAAGACTGTAATAGAAGACACTCTTACCTAGGGTAGTGCGAGGGAGGGAGTGTGGGTAATAATAATAATAATGGAGTATTGGGTGGTCTAGTGAATTGTCAACGTTTGTCCACAACTCCGGTATCGTACCAATTCCTTTGAACCGAAATGAGAGTTGATATGTATAGAAAATAATGAAATTAAAGTAAATTCAGTTGAGATGAGGTCATTACGCCGAATATGCGGCTCGATACTCGCCGATGTTCTCAGCGTATACGGAGACAAAGAGAAGATACTATAAAAGTGAGAAAGGTCATGCCCTGACTGTTCAGACATGTAGATATAATAGCAACAAGTCAAAACGAATCGACACTAAATGTATTTTGTAACAATCTGTTTTAATTAAATTATAATGAGCCAAATGACTTATTCATAGTCGTGCCACGAATCTCCGATTGTTTATCATATATATTTCATTGTGTATTATAAGAAACTTTTCCCGCTATCACGATAGACATAATATGAATAGGATCACTCTTATTTTATTTGCGTGTTACATTTCATCTGTTTGTTTAACAAAGAGATGAATAACGAGTTGGCAGAGCGTAGCGTTCCCGTTGATATTTGGCTTACAAGTGAGCGATTGGCATTCATCATGGCGGTTATTGGCGGTGATGTTTTGTAACGGGTTTTAAGCTATGTTAAATTTTGGTGGATTTTTATGTGATAATTTACTTTAATAAAGTTAAATCATCGTTAATGAGAGGTGTGATGATTAGAGGCGGTTGACTGTGGTGGTGGTGACTGTGGTGGTGGTGACTGTGGTGGTGGTGACTGTGGTGGTGGTGACTGTGGTGGTGGTGGATAATGATGATGGTTGATTGAACGCACACACACTATCAGTCTGTCATCGTCCACTTCTGGACATAGGGCTCTCCAATGGCACGCCACTGAGCTCGCTCTTCTGCTCTATGCATCCAACCACTACCAGCCACTTTGCGCATATCGGGTGACACAACTTGTAAACTTTAATGTTTAAGCAAAGTCCACTTATTGGAGGGACGGTATATTGGTATTTTGGTGTTTTAATTACACCTATTAGAAAACTATTGTACATACGTTACATTGTTTTCCATAGATATTTTTTTACCATTTTATTGTTTTACTGCTGGGCGTGGGTCTCTCAGAATGAGGGATTTAAGGCTATGAATAATAGTCCATTAATTATAGTCGGCTAAATTCACGTTTCAAGATTCTTTTTGAATGGTTTCTAAGTTTTATATCAATGCTTTATTATTATTTTAGTTTTATAATTTACTAGAACTTTTAACGTAATTTTTCATTAAATTTCCAACTTCGAGATCGTCGCCATCAATGTAATCGTCTGTATCTGGATTGCTAATTGGTTTTAGGTGGAAAACGCCGCAAAAGGGAACTTTAGTAAATATTTAAACGCACTGATGGAAAATAAATACTTTGGCGGTTTCAAAGAAACGTTATCGTTAATTGAGGGTAAAGTTATTAGTTAGTTGAGTGTTCAGCTGGAAAATGTATCTAAGTATTGGATCAACACTTTAATATTTACTGTAGGTATTGGTATTGAAATTAATAAATGATACCTCGATAATTTTTCATGTTTCTGATGTTTAATAGTTTTCTTTGTGTTGCAATTTATTGTTCGTAATATTATTATTCATGTTTGGTTTTAAGGATAGAGGTGTTTAGCGTTTGGTACATTCTACCTTCTCTGTAAGGGACTTGGCGGGATGATAGAAAAAGATTTTACAAAAAAAATTAATAATAGTGCCACGTCAAGTCCTTAACGGCAGCAGGGAACTCCGGGAGTCGAATATGTCTGTATTTATTTTAATTAAGTTTATTGAGAGGTTTCCTCAATTGTCATAATTAATTAATATGTAAAAATACAATTTAATATTAATTGCTTTGCTATTTGCCGGCGTTTTGTTTTCGTAATCTGATTACGTACCGTTCAGAGGCAAATAGCATTTCGGCTGATTGTTGGAATGTAAAATTATTACAGACTAACCGAAAGCCGATTTTCAGCTGAAACCGAAATCGTTACCGAGTATCAATCTCCTCGTTCCGACCGAAACTGAAATTTGTGGTGAAATTCAGTGAAATTCCTATTTTACTTTGAAACGCCATGTTTCTCTAGTTTCTTAACAGATTATTGGATTAGGTAAAAATGAGAACTTTAATTTATTGTTATCATCATCAGCCTAATTCAGTCCACTGCTAGACATAGGCTTCCCCCACAAGGCGGTTTATGCCCGTAACCTCCACGCTGGGTTTAAGTTATTGTAGAAAAGGCAATATATTTTTAATTTTTCAATACCCGGTTTTCGTACAAATTTATTTACGCACAATCATATGGTAAAATTACGAACGAATTTCAGTGTCGGCTGAGCCGATGTTTCCCTTATTTATTATCAAAACCACTGTTATTGGATGCAGGATTTGTGTCTGAAACCAGCCGAAACCGAAACATCGGTTGGACACAAAAAAAAATATTATTGTTGTATCAATGGATTCCAGTAGATTTACATTCTTATCAAATATTTCCAGATTAAATAATGTTCATATCCTAATCCATCATCGCAATGAAACTGTCTGGTGTTTGGGCATAATAATTTAATTTGTATCGTGAATCCATTAAGAAATTACAACTCGCTTAAGGAGATTAGCTAGTTTTTACGCTATTTTTGTTCAACTTGATCTTTGCTTAACACTAATAATCAAATTATCAGCTCGTGCTAATTGGACTAACACTAACATCCTATTCCTAAAGTCTTTACGAGGTCAGATGCAGATGACTTTGGGCGACATGGTCGCCTATGCCGCTTGCTCATCTGCTAGTCTCTTCACTCAAATAAGTCTTACTGCAGAAAATGTACAGCGTCAATAATATAATATAAATGAATATATCACAATGAAAAAGCTCAGCATTTGTATTTCTACATAGTTATCATTATTTTAATGTTATATTCATAATGTTAAGACGAAATGAGAATAAGATGAAGAAACGGGAGTTGGCAGTTGGCATAAAAATAACCCTCTATTTAGTTAAGGCGCATGTTAAATAAAATGGCGGGGCTTGTCTGCGGAGTTATTGCGTTTCTGACCGAGTTGTCCCACCGTTAACGAGACGCAGGCGATGGAAGCGATGTTCGGCGAGATGATTATATTAAGAGTGAGGATAATTGTCTCGGGAATCGAAATAATTGACCCGAGAGTCAAAATAATTGTTGTGAGACTCAAATAATCAAAATTGTCCCAAAATAGTTGCTTCAAAAGTCATAAATTATAGTATGGAGAGTCGAAAAATTGTGTTGAAAGATTCAAATTCCTTGTGTTGAGAATGAAAATTGTCTCGACAGTCAAAATAATTGTCTTTAAAGTCAAGATTTTAGTCTGGAGAATCACAATAATTGTGTCGAGAGTAAATTTTTAACTGAATCATCACTTATATGGATAATAGACATGTGCAGCTTTCATGTTCGTGGATTGTGAATATTTGAATACGATGGCCAGGAAGTATCACACAAAAAGTTAAGGCTTGACGCAGATGTGTTTATAAGAAAGGGTACAGAGTTCTTTGGTTTGTTCAGGTTTGTTTGGTCCGTTTTTGACTTTCTTTTCGTAGGCATAGATAGATTCAATGCGAACATTTTGTAGCAACATGAATTTGAAGAAGCAGTTTATAAATGTACATACATATAATAAGTATTTCTGAAGACTATGTGCCCAGTTTATTTTCTATTCGCTT
>DWEC01000305.1:0-18453 GCA_018245735.1 Microceris miodesmiata
GTTATATTGTTTGTTACGAATTTAACGCTTTCTAGTTATCGTCAACCTATAATAGATGGCGCTAGTAGTAGTTAGAATAAGTAAGTACCAATTATGTTATGAGTATCGACGATATCGATGTAAATATAATGTTATCGACTATCGACATCGTCACCATCATCAACCCCTTTCATCGTTTCTCTTTTGTACACTCTTCTTTTAGAATGAGAATAGTTGACGCCGAGATCTCCCATTATACGCTTTAGAGAATATTATGGAGATCCCTCAGATATCAGAAGAAAATCAGACGGCGGCTTATACCCCGTGTACGAGTTAGGGAAATTTAGGGGTTAGTTAGGGGAATTAGGGTTAAGGAAAACTTAAGTTTAACTTCTCAACTGTAAGGGCTTGAGTTGGCGTTGATGTGGCTTTTCTAGGAATTATCAAATCATGAACAGTAGATACCATTACATGATGGAAGTGTATTTAACATTTTCTTAAGGTAATTAATTACCTGCTCTAGTATAGATAGTAAAAAGTAAGCATATAACCAAAGATTCTTTTATGGTCCCGGTTCTGAAGCATTAGTAATTCTGGCGACTCCAACTATCCAAATATCGCGCTGAGTCATTACGTAAATGGATAAGAAAATGGGACATCGTTTGTATTGTACAAACCAGAATTCTTTAGTCCGGTGTGAAACAAAGCTTCATTATATATGTGACCCCGAGTTTCTTAAACCAAAATTTATCTTTACTCTGTGAATAAGTCCAAACTAGTGACATAAAAGGGAGCCACAGATCGAGTCTTTCATTGAATCGGCTTTTATGGCGGTAGCAAGTAATAGAGTCATTGCCCTGGTAGAGCGTTTTATATCATACATAAAAATGTCGAATTGAGGCCATATTAATTATGAAAGCTTGAAATAGGTTATAATGTAAATAATATGTTGTTTTCACTTTGAAAGCATATTACATAATACCTACAGGGGAGTTGTGTACCTATTTTTCGTATCGATATATTAGGCCTAGTTGGTCGAGTTGATGGCAAGCCCTATGGTTGTAAGATCGTATGTCATAACCCGTGAAACATGAGTGTATAGTTTTGTACTACATTCCTCTGCCCACCTTTTTGGGAATTACGGGCGTAAGGTTATACTTATCTTTTTACTTATTTCTTTATCCTTGATTGTCTGCTAGGTTACAAAAAACGGAGTAAATGCCTAATGACATTCTCTACAAGTATGGATGATAGTAGAAATATGTAGAAAGGTGAGCCAGCGGCAAGGTTACTAATAATACTAATACGTACTTATCCACTGTTCGCTGAAACACACGCGAGTGAACTTAAACAAATGGCTGCCTATTAGAGGCGATCACAGGTGCGGCGGCTCTTAAGAGAACCGAAATGAAATGGCTCCAGGGTACGCTCTATTATTATTATCTCTCTCATTTATCTCCTTGTAGAATGCCAATGATCAGCATGTTTAAAATGTAAAATAAGTGAAACGATGTTGCCATGTACAATATTTACCCTCGATAGGCTAGGTATATATGTATAAGTCTCATTAAGGACCGATTGTACACTTCATAGTTTTACAAATTAAGTTAATTTTACTAGCGATGAATTTAATTTGACTGCCCCGTTATCAGCGCGATTACTGATCAATGAGATCCCGGTTGCAATCGAGACGGACACTAATGGATTTTTCTAATTTAGATTGTTTTACCTCCCTCTGCCTATCTCTTCGGAGGTTACAGGCGTAATGTTGTTTTATGAATTGAATAATAATTCCGTTAATAAAGCAGCGTAAACTTAAACTTTACATCTAAAAACGTACAATAGTAATAGATAAGGGGATTATGAATTCTTAGAAAGTCAATAAAGCTTCTATCATTAACTTTTATAAGTTTGAAACAAAATATGGCTTCCCTTTATTTGATAATAACGATTATTATAAAATGTAAAATAGCAAAAATCTTAATGGTCTGGTTTTTTAATAAAATGAAGGGGTGAAAATTTAAGAGTGATTATGAATTTAAAGTGTGAATAAAACTAATTTTTAGTTTTTTATAAATAAATAGTTAATAGTTAAACAGCTTTTTATTGAAATTACAATATATGAACCAAGACAATATGTGAATATCGAGTACGTATAATTAAAAATGACGTGAATGTAGTGATATCCACGAGTAATTAGTAAATTATCTATGTTCGTGTTATGCAGAATGTAAATAAAGGTTACGCCCGGTGCTATATGGGATGGGCAGAGAGCACCGAATGACAAATATCTCTGTCCTTACAGATCTGCGTTTATTTCACATGCATCACTTTCTCCATACACGCACGTTGGTTGTAGACTTGATACGACAATATAATATTAATGATCAACTAAACTTGAGCGCTCATGTTGGACTTGCAGCTTATTCGGTTACCCGCAGAGTGGCGATATAAGGAGGCGGCTTAATTAATATTCATTAGTACAATTCGGCAGGCTCAACAAAGCTTACCACCATTTAGGATACCGAATATATATTTAGTCGCAATGGTTATGTAATATATAATCCGAGTCCTAAATAAGTGTAACTTAGTATTCGTAATTACATTTAAGGGTTTAATTTACTAAAAATGGTGATTCTAGCTGTGCATTGGTAATACTTACAACGCTACGGAGCCATCCGTCATTTGTTCGTCAATTTCGTAGGCTCCGCTACGGAGCCAAATGTTTTTAGCATAATTACGCTTAAGATGTCACGGTATCGGTACGGTAAGTATTTTTTTGGAATATATGAATTCAAGATTGTCAAAATGTTTTAAACTCGGAGAAAAAAGTGCCGTAATTGTGCGGGTAGGCAGTCCTACAAAAATGTGTGGAGTGCTAAGAGTTAAACCAAATTTGGGTTATTGCACGGTGAATGGCAATTTGATGCCCTTATTCCATGTACTACACTCCTCTGGCTACCCATTCGGGCGAAATACAGGCGTGATTTTCGTTTTTATGTTAAACCGAATTCGTAATTGCCGAAGCGTTGAATTAATAAGTAACATATTATGGTGCATATATATTGAACTAATTGCCTTCGCTTTGAAGAATGTAAAACAATATGGAGGTTCGCGTCGACCGATATCCGGTTTTCAGATTTCATTTTTCCGCGAACTGCGGCTGGCTGGTGCGCTATAAAGGAAAGATTGAACCAATATTTATTGCTTTTGAAATGCGTATTGTTTTATAAATCTTAGTAAAGTTTCGTTTTACTGACGCTATACTTAGACTGCAGTTTTGAAATCTCGAATTAATATATATCCGTTTCACAAGCTTACACCAATGGAGTCTTCAACATTTTAACATCCCGAAAAAACATGTAGGTACATGAGTGAACCTGGTACATAATTTAAGAAAGGTCACGTGCGACCCCCTGTAGTTATCACCAGTATTTCTTATCTGTTCGTGTTTCTGTAGGCACAGGACGTAAAACGTTACCAGGCCTCGCTGTGTCGATATTGGAGCTTCGCAATATTCCGTGAGCTGCGGCTGTGCGATATAAAGGAACGTCTAAATGAATATTCATTGCTTATCAATATTCATTGCGTATTGGAATTATAAAATCTTCTAATGTTAAAAGACGTAAAACTTAAATGCCTAGATAATGTATTTCCGTCTTATGGAATACAGTTCTCCAACATTAAATTGTAACGTTAAAACTAAACTGGATTTAGCAAAATGCGTATGCAATGCATTATTGTTGTTTGTTTAGGTATGATGTATTTAATATTCTTTTTATTTTAAATATTTCTTTTATAATTGTTTATATATAATTAGCGATGTACATGTTATGTTATTTTTAATATTGTAAAATCATAGCAATTTGAGCAGTTAATCGATCTTGAGCAGTCAGTCGTTTTGGATATCAGTCTCTTTATAATCCCATATTAACTTAGAGACACACTATGTACAAATTTGTAGGTACAACCGTACTAACATTTTAATGATTCTAATAACAATTAGTCTATCAAGTACAAAGCCGTATTTATGTAGCAATACTGTATTCATGTATGTATAATTGTATATAATCTGGCCATGTATACATTTAGTAATGTACTGCAGCGGGCGGTGCGGACGCAGCTTGCTGAAACATCAATAAAGAAACTAGCATGTTGGGATATCGGCATGTTTCGATCAGAGTTAATAATCTATATGTTGGCATAACCGTCAATGTCCGTTCCATTATAAGCAATTTATATTCATCGATACAATTACATGAACTAGCATTCAGCTTGTGATTATTTATTACGCAATCATTTTCTAAGTTTTTTATACTTATATGATCTTATTAAATCTGTAATAACTTGGCGTAACAGTTTTTATTGAAGTATTTACAAGCCGCATTATAAATAATAAGCAAGCGTCTACAATAAGTGAATAGGAAATAAAAATAAATATAAAATCATGTTTAAATATTGTAATGCAGTTTTTCAGGTCAGTTTTAATTACTATAAGTTTCAGTACTAGAACAATCTGCTACGACTTCTTTGTAACTTCAAAACAAAAGCACGTTTTAAAATATACCTAATGTATTTTACAGTAAACATATTAAGTTTATGTATACAAGCACATAAACATACGTTCGTACGTACAGACGCAATATTGAACTTTTCTCAGCAGTGCTTCGTGGCGATATATCCCGAAATATCAACCAGTTGTTGCCTTTTATTGTTATGTAAGATCACATTTTACTTGTTCAATGATGAAGAGATCATTATATACTTTATATTCTACGTCTAAAACAGAAATAGTATCGATATGCTCAGAAAACACGTTATTTTACAGTTACACTAATATTATGAAAGCGATAATTTATTCGAATCGAATAGGTTCGATAAATATCTATAGACGTGGAAGTCGTTAGGCAAATACTTCTCTAATGCATCGACCTGGTACTAACGTTTTTGGAAACTAGATATAAACGAGCGCACTATGCCGAGTCATATTTAGAAAGTTCTGGAGCAATCACAAACAGTTCCATTTAATTTACCTATAATTACAAGTACGTTTATAATAATGCTCATCACACAAATATTCATTCTGGATGCGAAACGAATCCATGAGCCCCGGTGCTACAATCGGCACAGCATCAACGCGCTACTCAATTCTATACATTTAGATTAGCAAAGATGAGAGCAAGCAGATGTATGTATAAACACAATTCCGTAACCAGTAACATTTTCTTCACTAACATTTTCTTCTATCGAGACGTCTCGGGTTCAAATCCCTTGAATTGGATTCTTTTAATTTTGAATTTTTAATAGTGATTCGGAGTCTTTATTTGTGTCCGGTGTATTACAATGGGCTCTCCACCTATTCCATGGGACGTAATCGTAACTGGTGAAACGTGGGAGTGTACGTACTCCACGCCTCTGCCTACCCTTTCAGGAATTACAGGCGTAGTGGTACGTTTTTTTATTTTATACTTTCTCAGAACAAATTGGTGGTAGACAGTATTCATGAGCACGGTTTTTTCATTGTTAGACCACAAGCCACATGCCACGGCACCACTACCTTTCGGCGGTCGAGAGGTAGCTTGATAAGTTTAGTAGCCTACGGTTCGTGGATATAAAAACCTAGTTATAGAACACTAGGTTCGCCCTATATTTAGTAATACAGCAGCTATATAAATTTCTCTATTGTTGTTCTATTAGTCTGTGGTCGTGACCATAACTTTAAGTATTTTCAGTAAAATGTATATAGCCAACGTTACTGACGAAACAATATAAAATCTAATTAAGATTTTTATTGTAACGTAATCTAGAATAAATTTATGGAAAATAGTAATGTTTACAATAAAATTTTAAGTAAACAATCGTAACTATTGTAAATTATTTGTAAACGAATTTGGTAGCGTGTATAACATGTACTTGAATTACTATTTTATTAATGCAGTTATATACTTATTTGAATAACTGAAATAATAAGTAGCAATGAAATTCGCTTTTATAATATCTTTTGTAAAGACAAATATAAACCGCGTTTCTTTATTATATAAATGTATAATTATAACACTGAACTTGTAATTTCTGTGAAAATACACTTGAGCTTACAAAAGAACGGTAAATATACCATTTATCATTTGAATAATGTTACGTTTAAACGTAGCTTAAATGAGATAAATGCTCATGTAAAAACACGGATATTCGTCTCTTTTCACCCAATTTTTCTATTGACATCGTTTTATTTTTGCGCGTGGAGAACCCGGAGGCGGAAGTCATATATCCCGCCAATCCTACTCCGCGGTAAGCTTAATCGCTGTAACAGGAGAAAATATTGTAAGAACAAAGTTTTGCGGCGAAACTAACAATAATACAACTAAATGTACCAATTTGTAGGTACTTTTATAGAGTTGATATTATTCGCCAAAATATGGCATAAGTCTCACTATTAATAATATGTGAGATTTCTATTTTATGGTGTATGATAGCAAGTAGTTATTGTAGCTAGGCGCTTCAATAGCTTCTTGTTATCCTAATGAACACAAGATCTTATTAAGACTTGGGCACTTACTCAATATTACATAATCCAATAATTGTAAATCCTAATTTACCATTGTCATCTTCACATCAGCTTCTATGATGCTATTGGCACTCAAGTCCATACCTTACAAATCTATGCCTTTCCCAATATATGTCACAAAATCCGATTTTTCGCAGATCTTGTCGCTATATTTACAACTGCCTTTTTAAGATTATTAGTCCACCTGGTCGGAAGGAGTCTCATAGTACATATATGTACATATATGTCGATATGCACTAGCCCCTTCAAATCTCGGCTGTTTCAACGGCATTGGACTCTGATTAGCTTACCGTCTCTTAAAAATTATAAATAATCCTTTCAATTACCTCAATTATCTCACGGATATCTAGATTTCGGATCTTATCTCGCAGATATGTAGACACATAAAAAAGTAAACCACTTTCTATAGCACATTTAGCTAAATACTAATTATAGAAATCGGATAGCTAAATACTAAATACAGAAATCGTATATAATAAACGTAAAACCCTGTGTCAAAAAACGTTATAAAATTTCTTTCCTTTTTCATGCCTAATTGAATATATACGCAATGAAATTTGAATATACAGTGTAGAGTATTATATAAATTTAAAGGCGAACTGCCAAACAAAACAAAAGCGGAAACAACTCACAAAGTTGACTCGTAATTTCAAAAGCATTATTAGGCTTCAGTACTGAATGAAATTAAATTAAAATCTTTTATCAATTATAAGTAAACCGAAATTGTACTCGGAGGAAGGAAGGAAGTGAGAACGACAAAATTAAGTCACTTAGAGGCGGAGGGCGCTGAGTAATGAGGGGTACGACTTTCGTCACTTACACGTAACGACTTCGAGGGTTTGTACTTATATTTAGCTTGTATGTTACATATTGTTAGTTAGCAGACCGAAAATAAAGAGGGGTGATGGTTTGGTTATATATATTGTAACAGAATTTTCAATTGAAAGAGTAAAATTTTGCAAATGAAATTGATAAAACTTAAACGTTTTTGAATAGCACGATTTTTATTTAGGGATTAAATTGTGGAGTAAAAAGTAAGATGGTCATGAATTGTTAGATATTTACATCTATAAATCTATGTGTAACATTTTTTAAATTTATTCATTTATTCGTTCGCTCATACATTTATCCAATTTATTCGGTATGAATTCGTTCGGTCGTTGAATTTACTATTCATTTATTTAATTTTTATTTTAATGGCCCGTGAAAAGCGATGAAATGAATAATATTCATTTAGAATATTTTTATTTTTGTGTTGCCGTAATTGTACCAGCGAATGTAGCGTCCATAGATAGCGGCTTGTATAAAATAGTGTTATTTGGAAAAGCGTATAAAAAGGAAGTAAGGATTTTGCGGGAACATTTGGAAAGTAACAATGCAGTGATGGTGTTATTCGGTAGAATATTAAGCGATTATATTAGAAGGCTTGAAAATTTTAAAAATGTAACCTTGAATTCACCTGAAAATAAATATGGTATTAATCACAACCTCAAAATATTAGACAACGTGCAATTTTAATCATAAGCGAGCATGGGAAATTATGTTTACACACCTTTTATGTCGTATGTGTAATTTTAAGCAGTGTATTTACTTAGCTGCTATTTTTCGGAACCAATAAAGCTTAAATACTCAAGGACCAGTAATAATACAAAATAACATATATAAAGAAAGATATTGCAGCGATTGGTACCTAAATAATTTAAATTTTCTCGCGTGGTTCATTTTTAGGTACGGTAAAAGACTGCGAAGGGCGAAGAATAACGAAGGTAGGCCAATTGCCATTGCTCGCAACCTTCCCGCAAATTATTTTAACTAATTCTACTTTGACTGAACATCCTAAAGGTAAATGTGGGGCTTTTTCCTTTTCTTTTCACAATGAAGCCGAAATGATACGGTGTGAACTTTTCCCGTTACCACGAGTTACTTTGACGGGTTTCTTGTCTTTTTAAATATTCTTAAAATATTCTGTCGGTTTTAAGGCTTCTATATGTTCTCATATTATTTTCGACTGTTCTCAAATTTTCTAACTGGTCCCTTGGTAAAACGCAGGGTGAGCCCATAAAGAATATTAATTATTGTTAAATATAGAAAACATCAAAATATTCACTATTCAACAAAACGGCAAAAGGAAATTGCTCTGCTCCAGCCGCGAACTCAAGACAATAAGAAACATAAACGACTTTAAACTGTAAATTAGTACACATTTAGGGGTTGTTTTATGTAATGTTGCGCAGTTATATGGAACGTATTTTAGCGCTTCGCAGCTATTTGTCACTGCGAGACGAGCTCAAACCTAGAACGAAAGGAAGTAACAACTGAGCTCGAGACGCTCGCATTGTTATAGAACTTTCTAGATACTATTGTATGAAAATACACTCTTTTATTAGATAAACTCCGAAATACGAGTAGGTAGCGAATAAAAAGGCACTTCTGGAATCTGTTTCGATGTTGTTCAGTAACACCCAGTTCTCTAAATTTATTTCATCATTAGTACGCGCAATCTCTGCAATGTGAGAAAAAATGCGTTTTAAATTAAAACTTCGTCGAGATTATGTTCGCATTTAATTCCTCTAAACAAAATTTGCAGCTAAACAAGTCCGGTGTACATAACACTACATAGCTACAATGTACTGAGGTGCAACTGTTGCACCGATTTCGTTTGCTGATTGGAAAATGTTTCAGATAATTGTTTCTACAAACTATATATATTCTGCTATAGAAACTATAGAATAATGTTTTGTACGTACTGTCGTACAGTATCAAATAACAATGGTGTAACATAGCTTATTACATAGTAAACCAATTGTTCCTACTGTGTTTTAGAGGTAAAATTGTTCCTACTGTGTTACCTAAGAATGTTTTTGGATGGAATGTAAAAAATCGCAGTGATCATAAGTATAATAGCTCATTTACGTTGCCAACTTATCAAGATATAGTTAATGAGTACAGCAATCTTGTGGTACACGCTAATTGAGCCATTTATAAGAATCCAAATGCTTTCTTTCATTTGTCTCATTCGACATCACCAGTTCATTAGTATTATTGTCATATGTATATACACATATTATATAAGGTTACGTACTATATACCTACCGACTATATAAAAGGGCTATAGAATTTAAGTTCTGTAGTATCTGTGGGTCGTGGAGCGCTTTTACATATTCACGATTATTTGAGGGTGAATATTGAATACATATTGGGCCTGATGAGCTAGGCTTCGTTACGATTTAGTTATTAGTCCCACATTACACAGGCCCTGAAAGCCACAATGGAATATTTTATGAAGTAAATACACCTATATTTACATGAACTACGAATAGATATGTATGTATTATTTTCAGTTGTTTTATTGTACTAGTATTGGTACAAGGCTTCAGTTAGGATAAAAAAGGTTGAAGAATATTAACATACTGCGGTTATGGAAAACTAAGGCGTGGAGCTTATTTTGGATGATATCCAGTACTCACGATACAGGTGTCCTTACGACGGTGTCCTGTCATAATAAACATGGACATTATACAATGAAAACTTCTCTCTCTGTATATCTGTTATCTCAATACTTTCTATGCTGCCGGAGTTGAAACAGATGTAAGGAAAGAAATTTAGTAAAGTGCGACTTTTGGTCCGAAGTCTTTTTTCAGACTTGAAACAGTTAAGATAGCCTTAACTCTATAGTCGTAATAAGGACTATAATCTGCCATGTTTTGTGAAAAACTGTAAGAAAAGTTATATCATACACTATTTTCCTTTGTTTGTAGTTGCGTCTGATCCAAGTCTAGTTGTTTTATTCAGTCGTCTAAAGATAAGAACAGATTCAGATGCACATAAAAATAATTTTTTTTTAAATGGTCACACACAAAAATCACGAAAAAATCTAAAGGAATTTGTACATGATATCTCTTGGCTGGATATATAAATATGTGCTCAGAACAATAATTGTCGCGATAGTAACGAGCCCGGCAGATGTCGCTGTTTAATTAAAACTTTGAACCATTGTCCAACCCTTCGACGTTATTGGCCCGCTTCGTGGCATCTCTAAGCCGCCTATAAACTTTCAAGCCACACAATCGCGGTTAACATTTTCTGTTATCAATAATCCTCTTTATCCTTGAGTTTTATTATATTAAGCGGTTAATTAAATCCGTAATATAATACGGGGACAGTACATTTTTTAATAGTTACCTGATTATAGTATGTGCCGGCTTAACTCAGCTATATATGTTTTTGCGGGGTATTCCGGCAATTGTCGCTTTCGTGTTTTACCCGATTTCGATGCAAATGGTGGAACTGTACGAAAGATCTTGGTTAAGTCCGAAACTAAGAAAGTTTTAGGTATCGTAAAATAGTTAAGTACATGATTAATATTCCGCAGTTCTATTTAACTTGATTAACATATTTTACAAAATTTAGAGTATTTTTTTTAAAGTTTTACTTTATGGTATATGTAGGGTATATGCGAATATTTTGACTTACACGAATAGACTTTGAATTTTATATACATATACTAAATATCACATAGCAGTGATAGCCTAGTGGTTAAGAATTCAGCCTCTCACTCCGGAGGTCTGGGTTCAAATCCAAGGCGCGCACCTCTTTACAAAAGTGCGTTTTCAAATTTAAATATCACTTGCTAACGGTGAAGGAAAACATCGTGAGGAAACCTGTACATCTTGGAATTAAAAAAAAAAAATATTTTCTAAGGTGTGTGAAGTCTGCCAACCCGCATTTGGTCAGCGTGGCAGACTATGGCCTTAATCTTCTTAATATGAGAGGAGACCCAAATTCCAACAGTGGAATTACAATGAGTCGATTATTTTTTTTTTATACTAAATGTGCTCCGTGGCTTCATACATGTAATTTAAAAGAAATCGATGATAGATCAGTGTTGATGATTCTGTTAATCAGTACTTCAGAACTAGCAATACCTACTTTTAATGATTTTCCGTGTGGTATTAATATACATTAATGTTTCCCGCTCTGCTATAGGAATCAAGTCGAGCAGTGTCGAATTATTTTAAATTTACCTTATCTCCTAATCTGTGCAAATAACATACTGGAAGATTGATGACTGATTGGATTTGTAAATTTTGTAGAATTGTAAGATCGAATGCTCTATTGGTCAAGTGATTTCACGTGCGATTGATGAGTCAGAGGGACTGAGGTCGAATCCCGGATCAGATATTATTGAGTTTTTCTTACTTGAAATTACTAGTAGTAATTCGGATTCTGGATTTGAAAGATACCCGGTAACAGGCCAGGCCCCTTTTCTATGGAAAGTATAATTTGATAGGAAAACGTAGGAGTATTATACTTCTCTGCTCAACCCTTCGGAAAAATACTGGCGTGATATTACATATATATCGCGTTCAGTGACACTTTGATTATGTTACATCGCCTGCAATATGCTAGCGCCGATCGGAAATTTCTTCACAGCGACCGGATTTTCTTTCTGCAGCGACGTATTTGATGTTCGCGACATTTACGGTCCACTATTCACTTCGGTCGCCTTTTCGAGTGTTGTACACACAATAATACACAAAGTCTAAGACCACAGAACCCTTACTAGAGATTCTTTAATAATACTCATATATTTGCAAATTTAAAAGAAAAATAATAATTAAGAATAGATTATATACAGGAAAGTACAAAAAAAACAAGGTTAGGATGTCTAATGCTTTATGTCTAATGTTTTATATCTCATTTTATGGCATTCTTTCAATAAATTAGGATTATCTACTACAAAAGTTTCCGGTCTTTAAAGATTAATTAGCCTTTCAAGACTTGGTTGATTAATCAACTTTATTAAATTTTTAATGCTAGAGGTAGATGACTTACACCTTTGACTTAAATAATCTTAGAGCCTTTATTTCCCGAAGGGGTAGGCAGAGGAGAGTAATATGCTCCAACGAACCACTTGGTAACTGTCTGTCCCACTATGGAATAAGCTGTGAATGAATTGCTAAAAATACTACAGTAGGTACTCCACCTGGGAATCGAAACGAGGATCCATCGATCTGCAGTTGCTTATGTAACCACACAATCAAATCAGATAATAAGTACATTCGATTGATTTTTATTATGCTGATAATTAATGAATTGATTCGTGACTATCATTTATTACAATTAAGTTGACTCCTCGTTAATATTCTTCTGGTATGATAATAACTGCTACCGAATAAAATTACGAGCGCGCTGTATTTATAGCGGTCTCCTAAATAAACAATTTTGAGATCGTACCAAAAATCCGTTTCTCGCCTGTACGATATAGTAATTTTAATCGGTGGCTTAATATTTTGTTTGTTATTCAAGTCCCGTATCGAGCGCAGTGGGAAGCAAAAGGCTCGTACAATTTATTGGCGGCCTGGCAGCGAATTAAGAGCAATTCACATCGACCGATTTCCGTCGTGAAGCGGCTACGCGGCACGACAATCCAATTAATAAGCAAACCTTCCGTATCCACTGTGAATATCAAATGTTTGCGCGCGGCCAATTGCCCGTTACAATAAAATATTCATATAATAACATCGTCAGATGTGACGCGAATGTTGCGATACATGTGCGAGGTCGGTGCCGCGACCACATTGCGAGCGTTTTCCAATAATCATTATAAGAGCACCCTGCAACTACTCGAAAGAAGTATTTGAATGGAGAAGTTCGTGCAGCTGCGACCGTTATCTCCGAAGTACGCTCTAAAAGCGTTCGAGAAGTGTCGGAGACAACTTTCAACTACACATTGTATACACTGAATTTATATTATACGAGTTTGTTAACAAAGCAAATGGTGCCACAAATCCGTCATTGTTAATTTGATTCACCCATTAATTGTATTATGACATAAAATTTAATTACCGAATAGAGCAGTACGTTCTGACCGATCCATTAACTGTAACATTAATCGATAGATAACCGAGCCAATTATGTCCGATCTTGCTATAAGGTGGTATAATACACATTGATTAGCAACCGAGGAGGCATTGCATCAAAACTCCTATTAACCGTATTTCATTATAATTCGTCGAAATCCAAATATTCTGCGTTCAATTCATTAACTATATTTATTAGAACTAACGCGTTAATTAATATTATAAATATTTTACACTGTGATTCATTAGTAACACAATGTGTATGACAGTTTTAAGCGTTGAGATACCTAATTATTATGAAGGAAGAAGTCCTTATCAAGCCAAAGTACTCGTATATGAGTTTTTCGTGTAGCTGACGCGGTACGATACTCGTATGAAACAAAGTGGGACTTAAAGATTTTCAGCTTGGTTGTTATCATCGTTATGACGGAATGCTTTCTGATTTCCCATAAGACTGATCGAAGAGGGTCTTGTCATTGATCTAAAGACGTTGTTAGCTAGGGCCGTTCCACGTTAATATCATTTGAAGGAAAGTGGTATTTTTTTACTATGGACGTTAAACAATTCAAATGTGAACTGTTTTCGTCACTGCTGTTAATGAATGTAATCAAATTTTGTCTAGACACCAAAAAGTGTCTGCTATAAATTTAAACAAAAACTACATTAGTTAATGCTTGTGTCTTCAGGATTTATTTACACTACAATCATTAGCGTAAAAGTAAAACTTTATAATTTAAATATACAACTATTTCACAGTTTCTCTATTATGTACTTCAGATAGAATCATTTTAATATAGTGTTATAACCTAAAAAGTTCTAATTAGATCTAAATGCGAAGGAACTAATACGTGTGAAATAGTATGACGTACTTTATTGATAAATATGCAGATAATTTTAAAATTGCTCGTTTATAAATTTAACTCTTCTTTCTTTTCCGACCCCTTTATCATTTCACTGGCGTAACATTATTTTAACGTACTTCAAATAGTTTTACGTCTATACCTGAATTGAACCATAGTATAAGATATTTTGAAACAATAGTATTAGGTATAACTGAAAAAAGTTTAAAATATTAAACACGGTTTACATTTATTTATTTATTATTATTTACAAAAGCTCGGCCTAGCCTTACAGGTTACCTAATTCGCTAGGCAAGCTTAACTTAATTGGGTTGATAGTTTGCCAGGCTGGTTAAGTGCGGGCTTAACCATGATCATCATCGAGTTACAGACCTCACAAAACCTAGAACAGTTTTTCTTTAGACCATAAGGTATGCAGGTTTCCTCAAGATGTTTTCCCGTTTTAGCAAGTGATATTCGATCGTACGCCGCACATTTCTTTTGTAAAAATATCGGGGCCGACATTTGAATCCTGGACGCCTGAAATGACAAGCTTAATTTTAACCACTAAGCCATTACTTCTTAATATCGTAATGTTTGATATTAATCGTATTTCTGAAGTTAATAAAAACTTTTATGATATTCCTAGTCAGTGTTATTACACACACAATAATTTACATGTATATATTAAGAGACCTGCTCTAAGTTGTAGGCAGAGAGCACCGAGTGCCAAATATCTCTCTATCCTTACAGATCTAACCTCTACTCAGAGCTGTTTTCAAATAAACACGCCGATTTCGGAGATTTCTGATTCTGCTAATGTATAGACAAACATTCATACATCCCTTGATCATCTAACTAATGAAATCGTCCATAAAATTGATTCTGGATAATAATACACCCGCTCGCTGATCCAGTGGTTACAAACTCTGGTTTCAGCACTGGAGGTTGTGATTTCGATTCTCATCTAATACAAATATATATGTGACCAGCGCGAGTATATAAATCTAGACGAAAAGAAAACCTATCTTGGCTAATATTCAGTTAGAAATGTATACGTGTAGTTTATCAGGTGTTTGGTTACCGTTAGGTTTGTCTAGTTTCGGGTTAGATCGTTAAGTGTGTTAACGTAACATCGTTATTCATAAGTTGATTATTATACCATCACGACCGTTCGATTTCGAGGTCCACAGAGAGCATCGTGCGCCAAATATTGCCACTTCAACAATAACTCGGTTTTTAATAAAGAAAAACTATATGGTGATATTATCCTTCTTGCCTGTTTAAATTAATTTAAAGCTACAAAAATAAAATATTAACAATTCATTATACCAATATTTTTTTAATATCAGTTTATTAAAGTCAGTTGCGTCTGATAGACGTTTCCTACAGCCATCGGATATCCGTTCTCGATGCCTAGAACACATTTCATACTTCATATATTTCGCCTCTAAGAATTATATTGGAACCCCACTACTTTATAAATAAATATTATTAACTTTTGGGTCTATACTTTTATCATCTTTGTATATTATTGTATGCTTTGTTCCTTTTATCATTTTTTATTTTATATTATTGTACACTTTGTTCATTCTGATGCTTTCGTGAGTAAACGAATTTGAAGAAGGATGGAATACAAAATTAAACTCTTTTCATATCCTCAACTCTGTAACGTTCCATTGATGGACAAGCAGTCCTGAGTCACCAAGTGCTTGGCAAGCTTCATACTCCATAGACAACATAACGAACAACTGCATCTTGTATAGGTTTTCGGTAGGTTTTAGGTAGGGTATTAGCGCTAAGTATTGTCTTTCGAAATTTATTTAGTTCCCCTTCTAAACGTCACGAAATTCAGCATAAAAACTGATGATTCTTGTGATGCTGAACGGTTATGATTCCTGATGCTTATGGACATATAATACCTACATCTCGACTTCGAATAAGATCATTCCTAATCAATTACTATTCCGGCATGAATTTATCATAAAATATCTAATAAATAAATGACAATAGGTATATTTATATTTAAATGTTAAACACATAAATTATATAACGATCTAAAATGAATATAACTGCGGTTATTATAATAGCGATTATATTAATAAGAAGAATCCATTGCTCATCTCAAACCGGAGGTTAGGACTTTCGCTTGGGGTTACCGCTCGGGCGGTAGGGATGGGAATAATCTTTTCGATACTCATAGTATCGATATTTTAGATTTTCAACGCTTTTGGTATTATTTAGTATAATTTTAAATTCTAGATGCAATAACCTTACGTTGGTATACGAGTATTATATTATATTTTAAAATTCTAACTATAATTCGAGCAAATTAGTATAACTTCGACATTATAAATTCAATATTGATTTAGTTAGTGCGTATTTAGAATATTATGCAAATATGAGTAATTCTACACCATAACGAATTGGCAAGTCATGTAGTGTTTCCCTGGTTTATAAGTGACGATGACCACTTACCATCAGGTGGACAGTTTGCCCGATTAAATAAATAAAAAAAAAGTAATGAAAAAAAATATTTAACCGAAGTGTTTATTTTCATTAAGGACACTTTATTAATACATTTTCATTGCTTTCAATTCAAAAAACTGGAACTTATTCCTGAACACATTATTTTCCAGGCAACTCTTGGTCATAGTGATAAATTTTGTCATCCATTAATACAGATGCGAAAGAGACATTATAAATGAAAAGACATTTCAGTTGGTTTACTCTACATTAGAGTAGAACCAGTTTATTTATGTACTAAAACGACATGCGGTTAACGGTCGCATGTGCGGCAGGTGCGGTCTCCGTGTGTACACACGGGTGGATACTCGCGACATTGTGTGAAAATTTACACTTCGCTCACAGATCATAAAAATGGACTTGCGATTTGATGATGCAAATATCGGTTTTACTCATTTGTTGTAAAAGAAATTATTGACCTTATTACGTTTTTTAGATTGGATTTTATAGTGTCGGATTTTTTTGTGCTCGATTATTATCAATAATAATCTTATTATTATTGATAATCCGACATTGATTGTGTTGCCAAATTTACATAACACGGGCGTTATTGACGTTAAATAGATAAATAATTTTGAGTTAATACGAAACATATCGATGGTGCCCATCACTGAGCTCCCACGAACCATTATCGATAAAGTGTTCCGACAAGCCACGACACAATAGAAAGTTTATTTGTACTCTGAGCGGGTGAGCACCGTCAGCGAAAAAAACATTATTTTAGATTATTTCTCTCAGGAATACCTAGCACTAGTATTTTTATGTAACTATTTGGGTTACTTGTAATTATTAATTTGTGATTGATCTCACGATTGACACTTTTGATATTGTCTACTTTTGACAGTTTTGACATTGAAACTTGATTATTTTAACAAAGTGCAATGGAGACAGACTGCAGATAAGTAAGCTATCAAACTAATATTTGCTTATGTCTTATGTCTTGTGTTGTCTTATGTTGATTTAATTTCATTGTCCTTCTTAATAGTAATCGTATTCATTAGCAAATTTGATATCATCCTTCAGCCTTTGGACGTCCACTACAGGACATAGGCCTCCCCTGATACACGCCACTAGCTCCGCTCCTGGGCCTTCCGAATCCAGCTGCATCCTGCTGTCTTCATCAAGTCGTCAGATCTGGTAGAAGGGTGACCTAGGCTTCTTTTATCGGCACGTGGCTGCCACACGATGACCTTTCTACCCCGTTGATTATTCATATACTTAACATCATTTTCTATCAATTCAAATAACTAAATATTTTCGTCGGTATGTTGTTGAATTTTTTATTTTGTTTTAATTTTTTTTACTCAAGTCTCTTTATTTTTAATAGTCAAAATAAATAGTTTTAATAGTAATTGTCAACTTTTTAATTTCCATGCTGTCTGTACTCCGCGGTAACATTAAGCAGGTATCGTCGTACCGTCGGCGCGAGGTCGCGTCTGGATCCGAACACACCTGTGTTAACCTTCACTGATATCGTGATTATTGTGAACAAAGGTGTGATAGACAGAAAACAGATAAACTCAAAGATCATCACTAAAAGATAGATAACTTAAGTTGCGGCGATTGAAGTTAGATAGATAAGTTAAGAAACAATTGAATTACTAAAAATTAATTGAAATTCAAGTCAAGGAAGGATATATAAAGAAAGATGCTTAAAAAAAAGATCCACAGCAGAAGAAAG
>DWEC01000306.1:0-18439 GCA_018245735.1 Microceris miodesmiata
TGGTCGTCGCATCCGTCCGTTGCCAGCCACTTCGCGTATGTAGCGTAGGACGCCCTCTAGCTTGGTGGAGGGACGCCACCAAGCCAGAGGGCGTCCTACGCTAGGCTTGCCAAGACATGATCTCCACTACAGAACACGTCTAATTACAATGACATTTATGTGTATATCGTTTCATGATGTCTTAGGAAATGCTAATTCTTCGCATATTATGAGATCATTAATTAAACCTTACCTACATATATCCTTTAGGAAATATAGATAATTCTCAAAAACCTATAATAAAATGATGAATCACGTCAGATTTCAATAACTGAATTAATATAGGATAATTTTGTTATACCAGGCATATAAACACTTTTGGTTACATGCCTGGTTTGAATAAACTAATATTGTCGATGAGGACGCATTTAGAATTACATCTAAAGATTTCTTAAATTAAATTAAAATAATATCTTAACTGCTTTTATAGATAATATTGGCATAGTATGTAATCCTTTTTCTACTCCCTCATAGATGCTGTTGAGCAAGTTAGGATGTGATGCTAGCTCCGAGTCCTCAACCCGAGACTCCAAGTCCCCGGCTACACAGAGAACACGACTGCCTGTGCCAAAGGAAAACATTAGTCACCCCGGTAATAGTAGCAGCTGAAAGAGATTTTCAAAATAATGTCAACTGATGAACGACAACTGTTTAACGGGAAAAGCATGTCTGTTGGTTTTTAGAGAGTCATGTGTTACCATGTATTCAATACTATTTCTTATTATATTTCCACTCCCTCTGTTGGAGCTGTCCGATACGTACTAATGTCAGATGTAAGATTTATTACTGCAAAAAGTAACAATATACTCGTATTTCGTAGAGTTCTAGCATGCATTAATTTCATAGATCTCAACCGAAGTCATCGCGAAAAAAATATATTATTTAGCAGATCCCGTAAAAATTGAAGACTTAAGACATTTTGATTGCGGGTCCTTGAAAATGTTAGGAAGAAATGTTACAATACTAAACATTTCGACAGAAACAAGTGACATCACTTCGATGTGCAGCCTCAGTGCATCGGCTGGTGCTGAGACAGAGTATATCAATCTGCAGACGACGGTGGAAAAGTAAGTGGAATTGAGAGAAAATAATACTCATCGACTCAACTGTTCCATATACCTAAATCTTTATCTCAAAAATGGAACAGACTACACTAAATATGTTTTAATGTGTATACATATTATATTTTATCAAATTTAAGGCCGAAACCTTCAGCGCCACCAGAGCCTATCAAAGAAGTCACGATCAAGGAACCCAAGAAAGAACAAACCAAGAATGTATCTTTCAAGAACCATCTGGACTATACAAGTCCACCGCCATCTTCTAAAGCTGTACCAGAAAAAGATCAGCTCGCGAAGCTACCCTATGGGTGGTCTACAGAGGTAATTAGTTTTATAACAATGTACAGACATTTTGAGTA
Organism: Microceris miodesmiata; assembly: GCA_018245735.1. NCBI lineage: Eukaryota > Metazoa > Arthropoda > Insecta > Lepidoptera > Hesperiidae > Microceris > Microceris miodesmiata. Next base: position 1,460 of record DWEC01000306.1, read on the forward strand.
ATAAAGTACAGGAATATGTAAGTTCGCCTCCTTTTTTGCGCAACTAATTAGCGTCTTTCTTAAAAAAAATTACTTTCAATATGACAACAGTAAACAAGACGACAACACGAGTAAACTGAAAACTTCAAAACGGTGTTCTTTTTGTTCCAGGAACCGTCAGAGCCTCCGAAACCTGCTACTAAAACGCCTGAGCCAGCAAAAGCTGAAGCGAAGACTATACCAGCTTTAAAAGTAGGAGACACTCCAACGGCCAAGTCTGTGCCAGCCAAGGTGCAAGAACCAATGTATACTAAGGCAGCTACTGCAAAGGTTAGTTATTTTTGGCGCGTAATCTGATATTTACTAACTTTGACTACAGACCAATGAAATCTTGTACTGAAATCCTGTATCCTAGTTAAAGGATTCTTTTTACTGTTCAGTTGTTCAAAAGGCCACATGGTAATGCGCATTAATAAATATTGATAACGAGATTTTTTCCATCTTGTTATCTCTTTTCTCAGGTCAAAACAGTAAAAATATGTTTTATATGTTCCATTATTGAGTATTATAACTTACGGATTAAATCTACCGTTAAATTGTTTAATTTAATAGTCTCCGGAACTTCCGAAGAAAGTTGTCAAAACTCAGGATTCTTTGCCTGCAAAAACAACTTCGTCTCGAGATCCAAGAGAAAAGACAGTTCCGCGTGGACATCGACGAATGTCCAGCATCAGCCAGGGCGCATTGCTCACAGACCTGATGCACGTTTCTGTTGACCAGGATGATCAGGAACCACCTCCTGGATTGGAGAGGAAAGTAATAGGTGAGCAATATATAATTTTTTGATTTAGCTGCCGAGTCCCATTAATTGTTCTTGTGATTTAAATCCCCTATTTTTTTAGACGTTTTAGTCATTATTGCTTTTACTGTAGTATTTAAGATTATTGTCATTAAAAAGAAAATGTTCGTTTTTTCTCTTCTACCCCTTTTTAGGTCAAGAACGTGATCCGCCTATGCCTATAAAGTCTAAGCAAGAACCTGAAGATATACTAGATATTGATCATGACTACTCTTCGATGGAGAGGCGTCATGCATGTAAGTGGCAGAAAACCTGTATACTGGTTATTCGAGTCCTAGATATTTTGAAGACGATAACGTTAAAATCAAATATAAAGACTACACTAATCATGACTGACTTGAATTTTGCGTTTTGAATTAATAGTTATAATATTGACTGGTAGGAACCTGGTATTGAAGGTAGGTAATTCTAATGCCATGTGTGTGTTTATAACCGAGAACTCTTGATTTCGAGATGTGAGCAGCAGTGAACACGGCTCAGACAGTAGTTTGATATGCAAACAAACTAAAACGATAACAAAGGAATTAGGCCTTTACCATCAGTTTTGCATCTGCCTTTGGTTTCATAAGGAACTTCACTACTATTTAAATTTGGATATTGAAATTTACTAGTTGCAGACGCCATTAATTTAATATCGTATAATCTGTATGACTGGCTATTGGCTACTTCATTCACGTAAGAAGAGACCAAATTCAGTTATCGTTATGACGCCCAAACACATCCTATTATTATTTTGTAGTTCTTTTTAATTACAGAATGTTCTATTAAATAATAAACTATTATCTTTTCAGGCCAAAGAAGAGATTCCGAAAGAAGAAAAAAAGAGAATTACATTGTGGTTCAAAGTGATTTATGGGACACCAATACATTCCAGTATACTTGCCAAAAGTCACCTCCAAGTACGTTTTAACATTTGAAGGTTTATTTTATTCAACTTCAGAATATCATTTTATGCCAAGCTAGGCAAAGCTTGGATTATGTTAATCAGATTACTGACGGGTGTCTGTACATATGTATGTATATATATTTCTAACTACATAACTATTTATACAGCGAATTCTAGTCCTCTTTCACGTTTATTGTCTTTGCGTCTTTTGTTATTACCAAATAAAATTTAGAGCTAGAGACGGTCTAAATACTTTAGTTGGATTAGCTACTAACCATGTCACGGGCACGGAGTCACGTGCCCGTGATACGATTATAACGCTATTCTCATAATGTGACACTTGAATAAATATTGTATATTCACGTGCACTGCTTTTTTCTGTATTAGTAAAATACTTCGTTATTCTATAATTTGGTAACGCAGGTAATCGAAGCTAATTTACTAAAAAAAATACTTAAACAAAAACATTTCACAGGCCATGCTCATTCACCAATGCAGAGGAGTGTATCTGAGAAAAGCCGACAGCAACCTTCTCCTCATCATCACAGGTAAGAAGTCCTTTTGCAAGTTCTTCTTCATAAACAAAAAGTACTCCGGAAGTGGGTAATGTTCACTATGACTTCAATTTCCTCTTTTTGTAATAATTCCCACACAAAATGGAATGATCTGAAAGTCGTTGAAAATTGTCTAAAAATTTCCCTGAATTATTTTTCGAAAAAGTACCATATTTTGTGTACTATACTTACTGTATTAGACTTTTTTCTTGCTTTTAGAGAACCAGACAATAGAAGTATGGAAAGACGAGCTTCTAATGCTTCTATCAACCATGGTATGGAAATATGTTTTGAATTTAGAAAGATACGAGAGGATGTATTAATTGTTCGTAAACATTATCTTAATATGAATATTGCTCCACCTTTTCAATCTAAATGTAGTCCAAGTAATCAGATATAATTTGTCACTACTAACGATTCAGATATATAGTGACGATATACGCAAAGCGGCTAGCAGTGGTTGGATGCGAAGAGCTGAAGATCGAGCTCAGTGGCGTGCCATTTCGAGAAACTTATGTTCAGTAGTGGACGGGAATTGGCTGATGATGATGAACGATTCAGATGTGATCTGATTTAACATATTATCATAATTATTTAACAGCTTGTTTCGTTGCAGCTGGAGTTCCCAGAGGGGGAACACCAGAAGGCTATCGGGAAGCAGAAACTCTGAGAATGTCTGATCGGTTGTCAAAAGTAAATTTTAATATTATTTTCTAAATGTTTTTGTGCAACCAAAATTTTGTTACCCATTTTCGCTGGGTCAATTCTAAGAACAGCATTTCACGAAATACCACAATACCCTATATTTTGGACCAGATTTTACAGAAGTATGTTCGGTTTAATAATTATTATTATAGATCAAAACAATCTTATTACTTGTAAATATATCTTAATTTTTTTATTACTGACAGTCTCTGAAAGCTCTTGATCAGCATACTTATCAGATAGCTAAATATACAGATGTCATGGTACATAGTGACATAACAAATAGAACATTTATTTTTATTAGGGAAATTATAAGCAAATAAATTGTTTCAGCGGCGAGGCTCTGAATTTCCTCAACCTGTGAGCACACCTCCGCACCAAATCCAGGCTAAGAGGAGACAGTCTACTGCTGCTGTAAGCATTTATATTATTAAGAGTTGAGCCCAGAAAGATACGTCTTTTGACTTAGGTCTATACTCTATAGTAACCATTAATTTGTCATGTTGAAAAATGCAGAGAGAAATGTTTTTAAATGAGAAATGTTTTTAAAGCAGTCATAAAGTAACAAACATGATTTCGTAATATTAATTAGTTATATTAATGTAAGTTCAATATTTACAGATAAGATCGTATCTAGAAGAAAGGCCAGAGAAGGTGGAACCAACACCTAGAAGACACGATGATATACCAAGAAAACCCATACAAGAAAAGCCGGTATATACGCCAACAACCCAACCGGACACTCAAGAATTAGAGAGTTGGAAACCAGACCCGGACACGATAAGAGTTTCCAAGGGTCAGGAATCACCTGCGAAAAGATTAAGACAGGAAGCTGAACCTTTGAAGAGGGCCAAAGGAATGGGCGACTCTCCAAGGCTAACGCAAGCGTCACACCAACCTAGGCCTGATCATCATAAGAGTAGCCCTAATGTAGCGTCTCGTCACAAAACTGGTCAGTTGCAAATTGTCTTTTACCTATTCTGAAGCAAACAATTCAATTTGTTTCATTACTTGACATTTAAATCGTTTACATGATAAGATCTAATTCTTAAAAGACACCCGTTTCTATAATAATATAGCAATAACAATAAAATAATAGTTTATGTTGGTACTGCGTCAAAATTTACCTAAGCAAAGTAGGTACTTCATTCTGTATAATACAATTACTCCATTAATTTAACTTTAAAAAATCCAGATAACTTGACTTCTAAATCAGTTATTCATTAATTATATCTTTTCTGTTTCAAAAATGGTAGCGAAAAACCCTTTATCCCTTTATCTTTGCACCCTTTCAGGATCACCCAACAAACGCGAAGAGCGAAAGTCAGCTACTTACAGTCGGGGCGAGTCCAAACGCCAGGAATCGGTGGAACAGCGGAAGATGTACACGGCTAGCTCTGAGTCAGAACTCTTCGAGTGCGCTATTTTACCTATATTTCATAAACTACTCACGGAGAGACATAAGAGTCAGCCGCATGGACTAAACCTCAGTTATGGAGTCAGTTGTCCCAATATATCGATCAAGTGCGACATTGTTGAATATTTGTAATTCTTGTTCGAAAAAGAAACTTCTAGAGCCTGATCTAGATGTACCGGGACTTTTATTTATTATATATTCAAAAGTCATATTAGTATATACCTAACAGAAAAGCTTAATATACATGAATGTAATGGAAGTATATTCAAAGATTCAACCTATCAAATTACTATGATATTAATAATAATTCGTTACAATCAAATAATTTAAGTATATGATGAAACTGATTGTATCTGATCTATTTATCGCATGAAACAAATATTACCTAATGTCATTTTCGATATTCATAAAATTAAAAATATAATTATTTATAGATGTAATATAATTGGCGAATACAATTCAAAATGTTATATATTAGAAGCATTTTCGGCAAGTTCGTTAACGGGTTTTAGGGGTAATGTAAAAATAATTAAATATATAAAATTGATCTATTATTTTTAAGAGCTGACTGCTCACGTCAACTTTGCGTAGACGTGCGATTGCGGCGTGGTAAGTTTTAGTGTGTTGTAGATCATTGTTGGTAAAGCGTATGTACGATCTAGCTGACAATGGGTCCCATGCCCATCTCGGGGGCTTCGCGCCTCTGCACGCTCGGCCCCCTGACGGCCGCCCGCCTCTGCGGGAGCTGGAAGGGTTGGATGATGCCGAACAGCATGGTCGCCGAGTGACGACCGAAGGCATCAACACCATTTAACGACTGGGTAAGATCACCGGGGGGTGGTTGACCCCCGGAGGCTGCCCCGGTAAGGAGGGAATCCTCGAGGCCCGTAATGCCGTACCCATGCGGCGAAGCCCGCCGCGGCGTACAAACGACTAACATTCATTCGCACGTTTCCCCAGTTATGTTTACATACCACAATGGAAAAGGTGATGAGCCTACTACCATACACCGGGCACGGATTCAAATCCCTTGTCACTACTTGAAATTCCTACTAGAAAATCTAGGTTATAAAAATGCAATAGTACCCGATCCTGGGTTCAAATCCCGTATTTAAAGGTAATGTAGCTAGCTGTAGTGCACTTATATTAATACAGTCATATGCATATCCTGTATATATAACTATATAATATATCGCATACGCACAGAAGTATCCGATTACATACAATACATTTTAGTAATTTGCATATAACATACAATAACGACTCTTATAATTCTTACAAAACATTTATAATAATAGCTAACGAATAGGCAACGTAATCCCCTCGTTAGACTTAATAAATGTGTTCTGATCTATCTTAGTAGGTAGTATTCTTGACATGTTAAAATCATAGTATTAATTCAAATTAGATCCCGAAGTCGTTGCCATACTTTAAAATAGTCTAATTTAAGAATATATTTAATATAATGATATTTCAATGTGTGTTAAATCCAAGTAACTTTTATATTTAATTTTCACTACTTACCGTAGTGTTTTTTCACTGGGCATCCTAAGAAATGTAAGTATTATTCACTTAATGCATTTCAATTAAATATTATTGTATCATTTTTTTTATATAATTAAGAATTCATTTTTAAATAAGAATCCAATCGACCTTTTAAACAAAATTATATTTTTATTATATGTTTTTATTATTTTGTACTCTTTATGCGTGACTATATTTGAAAAAAGAACAAATTTATAAGAATAGGTAGAAAATTTAAGTCTTGTTAATATAAGTTGTTATAAATTGTAATTAATATAAGTTGTTATTAAGCTAACTGGCTAAGTATTGACACTGTATACTACCTTGTATTAAAATAAATCGTGTAAAAAGATCTAATTATTAATTCGTGATAAATAATTTAATGTAGTTGTAGTTTATATTTCCAATAATGATTTTTAAAATATTAGATAAGGTCTTGAATATTAGACAAAATGAAGTATGTCGATAAATAGTGCAAAAATTTTCATAACGCACAGGTATAGACAAAATGCGTGAGAATAATTTTCTTTAATGTTCCTGTTATATGTATAATACACTTAATTCTCATAGCAGATGTCTAGATGCATTAGTCTGTATTCTCATAGCAGAGTCGAAGCGATGCGGCATTTCCACTTTTATAGTATATTGAGTTCTCCATCAACAAACGTGTAAATTTGTATACAGTAAACGGGCGTCCTCGCGCCAATAGTGTATAAGTGCATTATCAATTTTCTATATAAAAAATCGCAAATTAGTTAATGGAAATAGACCCAATGTGCTATTAAAATAAAAGTGTGTGTCAACATATGTACGTCGTTTTGACTATGCCAAAGTGGAAATTGAGCCTTACTATTGTTGTAACGTTATGCGATGCATAAGACTGTCATTTTTAAGATTTATTTCAGTATTTGTGTAGAATTATTGTTTAATTATTTAACAAAGAATCCCAGGTACATTATTTTAATTTTTTTTTGTCTTATTCTATACTGGGCGTAACACAACAACAAATTATATGACTTTTTTATTTATTTCTATATACCAACCGTCAACTTATTTTGTAAACAAACAGTGTCTATGTACCGTACATCATAATTTAGCAATAGCTAAATATTTGGAGTGTATTTTAAGTGGTAATGTACCAATCCATTATTAACCCCTGAATGCACAGTTTTTTTTTAAAAAAAGACCGGCTATAGCTTACAATCCCATGTAAATGATAAATATCAATAAAACGAGTGTTTTTATTTACTTTTACATTATTATTTTCAATTCTTTATTACATTCGAGTGCGAAAAATTATAGCAGTGTAAAGTACAACGCCGCTCGAATTATTTCGAATAACGTCAGTTTAGCCAGTTTAACGCGCTCAAGTTAACTCAAGCGTGCACGTTAAGGGGTTAAATTACACATTTCTTGACTCACAATGTTTAAATGTGATTTACATTTTTGACTTGCAAATAATAAAATGTTTGTTCTGCGTAATTACATAAACATACATTAAATTCTAATTGCACGTAAATGAAGACTTAATAGATGTATCATATTAAACATTAAAATAAAATGTAAAATAAATGATTTAATTACAAAATTGTTTCATTTTTAACTAATTCTTTGGCCAAGAATCATTTACTAGTTTACAAAAAGTTACCTATAATCCTTTACTTTGCAGTTTGCCTTTGTGTTCTTTCATAATATTACTTGTTTATTTTGATACGTTGGTTATTAATAAAAGTAAAGTTTTGTTTCAAATACATTATTTTAACCTATTATCAAGCGACTTCAGAGATAACTATGTTTCATCTAAAACGGATCGCGGTTATGACTGTGTTACAAGCGTTAAATTTGATTTTGGTAGTTTCTCAGAGACGTCAATGACGCAAACTGGCAATACGACAAGATCGTCATGTTTCAAAAATGTCTTCTCGCCTCGTGCCTCCCACCATCGTCGCCAGCGCCACTCACCTCTCCCCTCCTCCTTTATTCCATCAGTATTTGGCTGTCGGTCTTGTGAAAAGGTTGTGTATTTTGTGTTAGATAATTGTGCGATTTATTTGTGTGTATCTAATGTAATTTTAGTGTACAAGACTCATCAAAATGCCGGTGTTTCACACTAAGATCATTGAAAGTATCCTGGAGCCTGTGGCGCAACAGGTAGGAACTCTTTATTTTTAGACCCTGAACTTTGATTAAAAGTGAATCAGACTCGAGTAGTTCGGAGTTATAGGAATTTCGTAACTTCGTGCATACTAAATAATGCCACTTGATTTGGATCAAATGTCATATTTGCCACCAATTAATGAATTTTCTATATACACTTTAAGTTTAGTTGATAAAACAACATAAATCGGTCATTGGTATGAGCAAAAACTTGCTAAAAACTTCTTTCAAATAAACCGCTTCTTATCTAAATATACGAACATGACAAGTAAAGTCTAATTAACGGTGTGTTGTCCGGCGATCACGCCGGTATTTAAGAAAAAAACAATTTTTATTTACATTGATTTTGATTATGCGTTATGATAATTATAGGTAATACATAATCTTTAGTTCACATGCCAAACCGATTATAAAATATGGGTCTTCGCGATTTTATAAAACCACAGTTTTTAACATTTGGCACTGACAAATATTTAAGTAATTATATTTGTGTATTTTTCTTTGTAAATAAAAAACCTAATATAGCTACGTTTTGTACAATCCAAGACATGTCTCTGTGATTACCAACACGAATAATACCTGATGTCGCTTTTATGCAGCAATGTTTCCACTGGGGAATCCAAATTCTATTCTAAACAAATAAGAGCCACAGGTGGTAGATGTGAGGTGGTAGATGTGAGATGGTAGATGTGAGGTGGTAGATGTGAGAAAATAGGTTTTCTTTAGAATCAAGTTTGATTCAAGACGGTGTGCTCACCTAAATGTTAAATTAAGCCTGCATTGGATCTATAATCTATCTAGGCTCATTTATATGATTGGATGACTAAGTTGATTGTTTTCAACCAATGTAAAATAATAGCTGTGTCTGGTATATATCAATAGTCTCACCAGCTATTCCATGGGACATGAAACATGGGACTGCTGCATTTCTCTGCCTATCCCTACAGGGTTTAGAGGAGTGATGTTACGTTGTAATGTGTGTAATGAATTGTAACATGTGTAATGAGTTGTGACAGTGATTGTAACAAGAGGAGAAGAGAAAAGTTGAAGTATACAAACCCTTTGATTTCACCTTCTTAATTGAACCCCCATTCTGACTCGGAAGTATATAAGGAAAAATTTTCAATTGCCTATTTCTGAATGCCTATATAAAATACATATATCTTTTCATAACAACTGCCTTGTTGGTCATGTTGGTTGCAAGTGTGACTGCCGATCGAGAGGTCCCGGGTTCAATTCCCGGGTCAAGTACTACAAAATTTTCTAATTTAGATTTTCTAGTAGTGGTTCGGAGTCTGGATATGTGCCCGATGCATGGCAATCGGCTCACCACCTATTCCATAGTGAGATGTAAACGTAACCGGTGAAACATGGGAGTGTTCTGCATTCCTCTGCCTGCCTACCTCTTCAGAGATTACTACCATGAAGTTACGTTTTATTATTTATTCATACATTTAACACAACTTCTGTTTGAATCACCTTTTTATTTAGTAGCTGTTATGGTAAGGTGACTCATGATAGTCAATGTTTTATTATTAACTAGCATTTGCCCGCGGCTTCGCTCGCTTGGCAAAGAAGCAGATTGTTAGGCGGTACGAAGTTCGCCGGGTCAGCTACGAGTAGTATAAAATAAAAATGACAGAAGAAAAAAACTGAATATAGAAAAAATCCAAACAGCTGAAACTATAGTCAATTGGATTGGATATTGTCGTGACTGTGAGTAATACAGTGCGATTTTGAGATTTTTAGACAAACAATTGTTTATCTTACATTTTTTTTTTTACTAAAAGTATCCTATGTTACTTCTTATACCTCCAAGAATATGTGTACAAAGTTTCATGATGATCGGTTGAGTAATGTTCGCGTGAAAGTGTCATAAACAAACTTACAGTCACATTTATAATATTAGTATGATTAATGAAATACAATTCTGCTATTTGTCTATTAATTACTCAGCAAATAGATATGTACATCATTTCAAATAAATAATGATTATTTGATCACTATTGGGCCACTAGTTTAAATAAATTAGTCCTTGGAAACCCCACACAATCATCTATGGCCAAACTAACTGGAGCTATACTATTGCTGTGGTAACAAAACAGCTAATGAACATACATACAGAACATACATTTAAACAAATCACCACACAATGACTTTTCTTGATGTGTCATACTTTATCCCATTCTCAGCAATTAAACTAATTAGTTTATTCATCAATTAATGTACGGGCCTTCAAGCAAACATATGCAATGTGATTATAATGGCAATAAATTATGTCTAAAGGTTTCTTGAACTTACACAGTACACACTCTGTTCCTTGCAATAATCTTTAATGAAGTGTAATTAAATGGCCGATTCTATTAATAGCCCACCAGTTTGCATTTATTGACATCAACAGGACGCTGTCGCCGTATAAATGAAATGATCTTGTCTTATCACAATGAGTTGTGTTTAGTGAAGTGAGTTAAGTCATTGACATAGCTCCTCACACCATTTGTTGATCTCACCAATCAGCAACATACATCTTATGGCATCATTTTAGATGAATACATTGTTATATTTTACCCGGGACTCTTCAAAGCAAGAGTGCATTTCCTCGTCAGGCATGCCCCATCTTTGGATGTATCTGCACTTTCCAACAGGTAGGATCGTGGCCAAATACTCTCCTATCATATGATAAAAACGAATGATTCTAGCAAAATATAATTTCTATCTATTTTAAAAATTTCCACCATTTCTTTTGGTCGTCCTACTGTTCTTATTAATCTGTTAGTCTTCTATTAACACCTAAAGTAAAGTAAACGCCTAAAGTATATTGGAATACAAATTTGCTTAATATTTCGCAAACTTACATACAACACCAGTCTGTTAATACGAAAAATATTAATGAAACACATTCATACACAGATAAATTTTCCAAAAAAGAAACTGGAACAGAAAGTGCAATTAATAAGTGCAATATAGCAATATAGTTTTGCGGCCCCCATGAACAAACTATGGTAAAAAGAACAATGTTTGAAGGTGCAAAGCTGTATAATGCGCTTCTTAAAGATATAAAAAACACAATCCATATTTACATATAAAAAACTTTTAATACACTATGTAATTACAGAATCAAGAGATAAAATGATAAGATGGAAATGAATGAATAAATAAATAAAAACTTAATAAAAAAACTTATTGTAGATTACATACCATGATATAATCTAATAATAATTAATCATCACAAATTTTATGCACCTGAATGAAAATAAATGATAGTGACAAAGTAGTATAAGTAAATAAAATGTAAAGTCACATTCACAAACTAATGAGCCACTTTTAGACATCTTATGTGCAGAGCTACACATCTTTGTATTTACTCATGCAATCAAACTACGCCTGAGCCGGTTAGCGAGTTTGCTATGGGGGTAAATTGGTAAAATTGATTTCAAAAATACCACCGCTTTTTGCACGTACGTTCCATGATAGGTTAATTTATTAAATTGTTAATGGGAATAAATGCTTTAAACCATATGATGCATTTCTTATTCAACCCTCATTGATAATATACCATAATTATATTATTATACTAGCGGACCCAACAGACGTTTTCTTGTCCAGAAAAGCAGGGTTACATTTAATATGTTATTTTAAACGTAACATGTACATTTTGTCTTAATTTTGCTATTACATAATTACTCCTAACGAATCTACGGTTCAGTCACAATTTTTTGATATGTCACTGACTGAGCGCCTCCTACGGGTACATTTGTGGATTTTAATCTTAAATCGTCCCTGTCGTTTATGAGAACATCAGAATAGCAGAGCCATCTATCAGGTCGCCTTGCCTTTTCAAACCGTCCAGGAACCCATAGAAATATACAAATAAAATTTCATCCAAATCCGTTCAGCCGTTTAAGAACAGTTTTACCTTCAAGCGGTCCGGGCAGATCTCGTCTTGCTCGGAAAAGCAGCGCCACATTCAACCTAGCTCTGATTAGACACTTCAATAACAGATAATTGTTAATGAAAATAAACAAACGAAGATTAAATTATTTTAAAGGGCCCGTTGAATCCACGCCCTCCGACACGTTAAAATAGAATATTACTAAGTTTTTTATTAATGGAGAGCGTAAATATGAAATTTCAGTTACATAACTTTCAAACCGACAAAATTTCATACAATTTTTCATAGATTTTATACGATCTCTGTCAGTTCGTCGTCTCCTAGACATTGTAGTGCACATTATTGTGATAGACGGCACGACGACACAATAAATGACACGGAATTATTTTCAGTAAATGTAACCTGTCAATTTTACGTTGAAAATTTTACAAAATAAGTCCTCGACAATCTAACGAAAAACTATTTGAAATGTAATGAACTCCACAAAACTGCACTGAAGAAATGAGCTTTGAATAACACGTCCGTTACTGTAGTTACCACGAACGCCACCTGGTGAGAGAGCTACGGAGTTCCGACTCCCAAACAAAGTTACCGATTTAAAAGTATTAAGAACATTTTCTATCGTATCCAATTGTAAATCTATATCTATACCTTTCTCAAATCCATCTGAAAACACAAAAAAAATCTTTAAAATATGTCCAGCCGTTTTGGAGGACTTCAGTGACACAGACGCACAGAAGAAGAAGACATATGTATATTAAGATTTTGCAGTGTGCGGAATTAGAAAATAAACAAAATAGTAGATGTACACAACTAAGAAAAGCTATTGTCTATTGAAGAAACGGATAAACGTATATAAGCGCTAACAAAAGTTTATTCGGCGAAAATGTGTTGTTTTCTTAATATATTTGTTTGTTATAATTAAATTATGCCTTTAATTGATTTACACATAAGTGGTTTTACCGCCACATGATGTATTTACCGGAGCGTGGTCGAGAGTTCGTCGACTATCTCGGTGTCATGGGAATAATAATTAACAAAGGGCCATTATGTGCAAATCATTGTTTGCTTTCACGTTTCTATGTCGGGAGGAGATATTTTTTATTGTTCGTTCCTAACTGGGAATTAATAACGCCAATTTTTACTACACTACCTATCTGCTGAAGGGCATAGGTTTAGTACTAAGTGCTAAGTGGAGTAGTTGTATTTAAAGGTTTATTGCAGTTCCAAAAGGCAATTCTGTGGCCAATAGTAGTTTAAAAATCATTGCGGGTATCAAACCTTTAACTTCGATTTAGAAATCTTCAACTCTATTAGACACCAGATAGAGATAAATATCGATAGCATTAGTTGTTTGTTAAGTTTAAATTTATTTTTTTTATTTTTCATAATAAGGCACGATACAGAAGTTTAAACAATGTCAAAGCCATATTAACGCAAATTATTACGAACAATAAAGAAAATATTACATTCATTTAATGGATTGATTTTAGAGGTTAATAAGACTCTACATATCTATTACATTTCCAGTTCCTTAGATGATTATATCATCAATTTCAACCCTCATTTTTTGGTAGTTCATCTCTTTTCGTTAAGAGAAATTTATGTGAAAATCTTGAAATATTTTCGAATATCGAATACGAGTTTGCGGAATATTTGGAAATGTTTTAAAATTTCAGATACAAACGAGTGCCAACGTTTTGGTATCATCACAGAGAGAAGTCATTTGTGTCAACACAGATCCGTATCCGCAGTTCGGCTCTTTGCGTAATTGGAACGGGTGGATTCGTTATTGGTGTTCCAGTTTAGCTTCCAGGTTGGCTATGGACACAGTTATTTCTTTAAACTGTTCAATGTGGGTCAGATACTGGTTGATGGGGCATTCAGAAATCTCCGAAACAGGTGTGCTGTATGAATAGAATGATAAATTAATGTAGAAAAGAAGCATTGAAGTAATTGTTCAATGGTGATACAACCGAATCTATTGACATTTGACAGCCCTGAATGAAAGGATTGTGTAGAAAAACCAAGAAAAACGTCGCAGATAGTTTTACGCTGAAGGTCGGGGATAGGGTTTGACGATAATCTTATTCGCGGAAAAAAAATAAAATCCTCTACCAACGAGGCTCAACGATTGTTATTTAGTTATGAGTGGTTTCCGCCTTCTGAAAGTCAAACCAGTTAGGCATATCTTCACGCCAGGCCCATTACCTGGAAAGCAAAGTACACTGAGTGCCCAATATCTGTATACTGGCACAGCTACCGTGCTTCTTCCACATTCACAACTCTCATCATAATATTTTCACTAGTTTCGGAGAGGCGTAACTCCCCTATCAGGCAGAACTTAACCTATTATGTTCGATGTTATAATTCGTTAACCATCAACAAATATTATTGAACGCGTCGAAGTTTTTCATAATACAGCATTTTTCAAATTTTTTGTTTAAACTTGAACAGGGTTAAATCTGTTGGCTGGTTTTCTCAATTAGAGCAGGTGTCCGTTACATCCGGTGCCTGTCTGGTTATTTCCGTGATGCCCTTCGGCGCGAAACTGTCGAACGTGTTGGAAGGTCATTGTTTTTCTGCTATTATTTATATTTCCACATCGCTGAGAGTTTCATTTTCTAAAACTCTCAATACAAATATATTCAAATTCTCTCTTAGTAGATGACGTAAGAAGCGAAGACAATAATGAGACATAATCCAAGATCAATATATACTAAATCGTTTTATGAATTTGGTTATAAAATACGTTATTCAATAATTATACAATATTTCACGAGTTGCTGGTCACCCACGCTGAGCCCAAGTAAAAGATTACACCATACTGTTTTTTATAACTGAAATAACATCATAGATTTATAAGAGTTTAATTTTTTTTTTAATTGAAGTAAATAACCCCTGACTGCTTCGTTGGTTGTGTTGGTTGCAAGTGTGACAGCCGATCGGGATGTCCCGGGTTCGATTCTCGGGTCGAACACTACAAAAAAATCTAATTTAGATTTTCTGGTAGTGGTTCGGAGTCTGGATATGTGCCCGATACATTCGTAGATTCTATAGTGGGACGCAAAGGTAACTGGTGAAACGTGGGAGTGTTCTACAATCCTGGGCCTACCTCTTCGGGGATTACAGGCGTGAAGTAACGTAAATAACCCCTTTTTCTGTAATGACAACTTCGCTACAAAATAATAATCTTGTTATGAAAAGTTGTTTGGTTTCATTTGGTTTAATAGAATATAATAAGCCTATAATTCTCGTTACGGCTTAAATTGTGTCCATATCAAATTTTGTGTAAATCGGTTTAGTGGTATTATTGTATCAATTAGTCTGACAGGGCAGCTTTAGCTTGTATGATATTAGGGTTGATAGGTCTACATCTTATTAAAAGTTCCAAATGTAAGTTAGAATTTTCGTTGTTAGAAATCCCCGAAACTGGTATGCGGTTACGAAAAGAGCGATGAATGTAGAAGTATTTCATGCCTGTAAATATAGAGATTTTTGGTATTCTGTTTTTGCATGACAATATAATAATAAAATTCGGATCAGTCAAGTGTTGACCAAGAAATTTATTGATGAAAGGTAGACTGATACTGTGTCCAAGGTTTTTGGTAGAATATACGTGTTTGTCTGGAGTTCAGGTTTAGTTGTAAATGACAAGAAAACATAAAAAGGAGTTTCGTTCTTTGTTTGTACGTGTTGTAATTTCCAAGTGGTAAGAATCCAGGACTAAAAGTGGGGGAAAAAGATTTTTTGCTAATTAGGAGACCTTTGAGAGGATGATTTGATTACAGTGCATAGATGCGGGTGGAGACTAAAAGTTACTGGAGTAGTGCAGTGTCTGGCCAGTACGTGATGACGCATATAGTATCCTGCCGTCTGAGGGCTTGTAACTCGAGTAGGTAAGCACTTTGTTTGAACAGCGTCGTCTGTCTGCCCATGTTTTTTTTTTTATATTCTGTAGTACTCGGTAAAACTCAGTAAGCACACGATTGCACATGTTCAAACCGTTATACATATTACTGCTGATGGCAATCTCGAGTTTAGTCCAGAATACTTATTTATATGAAGGGATTTGTATGTGTCGAGTACAGCTGACGATTACTGGTAGGCTATTAAGATATTGGCAAGTACTTTTATATTGCGGTTTTCTCTTTTTCAATGAAATACTTTTAAGTTTGAAGAGATAGCGAGTATTTATCGCATGTATTGTAAAGGACTGAAATTGACTAGCTCGTTGGTCGATTGGTTGTTTCATCCTGTTGCGTGCATCGAGAGGTCCTGAGTTTGATTCCCGGGTCGGGTATATTAGACACTGCACTATTCACCAATGCCATGTCATGGAGTATTAGATTTTGTACTATTTACCAAGACTATTCGATAGAGCTACTTCACGCTCGTTAGAATTGAAATGCCCGCAGCCACGTGTCGTCGTCGGGATTTTCTACTCGAATGATCTTACAAATATTTATCGTGTGAACCAATTTTTTACTTATTTTTTTTAATCCGCGATCACTCACGCGGGTACACTTAACGTCGCATAATTTAAAACTCAAGAGAAAAAAGGTTCGTTTGTTATTTTCAACACGGTCGTCTGAATAGCTTCAAGTGCCTATTTCGGCAAAGGAATGTGTGGGTCACTAACTATGTGGCGATAACAATTGTTCCTAACTTGCGTTGTTGTGTACTTAAAATAGTTGGCGACAACAGGCTAACAACTGCAACTATTGCATTTTTCTAGCAGAAATTTCTAAAATATCTTGATAATGACAGTTATATTTAGTAATGCCAATCACTGCATGTTTACCGATTGATATTCTATTGTTTTGACATTTATATGACACAAGTCATTATCTTGTAACAACAATTTTCGAGAATATTCGTTATGTTCAGGTACTGCATAATTATTTTGGTACATTTTAGGACACATAATATCTGATAGGGCTGTTAGTGGAAGGCGCGTCAATAGACTTGATGATACTAGAACACGGGGACGCGCTGCCGATAAAT
>DWEC01000307.1:0-18421 GCA_018245735.1 Microceris miodesmiata
AACAGATATCATTTAATTATGAACATTTAATTTCGAAGTTATCATCATGAGTATAGAAATGCTATACACGAACTGTGTCTACGAACTTTACGTGGCAGACCAACGCGAGCGAAGCCGCGGGCAAAAGCTAGTACATAATAATAGTGTAGTAGTGTAGATATGCCGAGTTTTAACATAATGTTAATTTATCTAATTTGTCATTTGTTAAGACTGAACTTTAAATATGGCGATAAAATTTCTGTATAGTGTTATACATAAGTGAGATACAACCTCTTGCCCGAATAAAATAAACTTCAAGAAGACTATAGCCAAACACACGTACAATAAAGCCAAATAGATTAATGTAATAGTCTGTAGTCAATACGCTTTCCTGCGATAATCACGTTGCCAGATACCGATCTGATCTATATACTGACATAGTCGCGTAATCGTGTCGCGTAAATATTTAAAAGCAGCTTGAGGTGTTCTATTGAAGGCTTACTCGTACATGCACGAAGAGAGTAAACGAATACAGCGCGGAGAAGTAAAAAATTCAGGTACAAACACATTGGGATTCATCACTGCATCGCTTGGATGTCAGTCACCTGCTCGCGAGGATTTTTCCGAGCTGTTTTCCGACTGTAAGGACGTGAAAGCCTCCGTCGGTTGCAAATTTACACGGCGAGCGCTTCACCTGAATACATTTCAGTATTGCATGTTCTAGCATACATTCTTAGGTCGATAGATGGCTGGGTTGTCACTGTCAGTCCTAGCCCAGGTCGGTTGTTGATGTCTATGGACGCCAGCGGCCACATCTGACTGCTGCCTTCATGCAACTCTTATTAGTGACAAGAAATGGACTTTTTGTGTACTGTACAGAGCCAAGCAATTTCATTGACTGTCTACATGTCTTCATTATAATTTAAAATATATCATCGATAGTGTGTTTGAGCGTCACCAGTCACTTCATTGTTAGATATGATTTTACTCTTCCTTCGACCTGACATCACAGGTTTTGAGAATGAGTCAACTTAAACACAATCGATAAACTTGAAATATACAACCAGGTGACATTCGTCAGTAACATTTAAGAGGCGGGAAAGCAATCCTCGCGTGAGCTCAGATATCGTTGGAGATACTTAGTTTTAATAAGAATTCCCGTTTCAAGGTCTATTAGATTTCATTAGTCACCACCTATCTCTATCCTTAGAGCTGACAAGCTTCAGTTGCGTTTCACTACTCTATATACTTAAAGATGATGACAATATTTATGACAATATTACCGCACATATCTTTTGCAGGTAAACATATCAATAAGGTATAGTTCAACAACATAACAAATAATAATAAAACGCCTCAGCATGTCAATGTAACTCTCTCCATTCCCGTAACAAAATGTACGAGTTAGTACAACACGTAGACGAAATTTCGTTATTGGCATATTTGCTCAGCGAAGACTCGGCGAGTTTCGTCTGAGTACGGCTTTGAGATATTATACGGTTACAAGGGACGAGATAAGCGGGGTATTTAGGTAATTCAGACCAACATTTTGTACCTTAGTTTACATTTACGTTATATATTTCGTCCTATCTAGACTGGGCTTGTTAAATATGCTCTATAAATAGAACATTGATATGTTTCATTATACCTTTGTTATTATGGAGAGTAATATCAAAGTGGCAGCATCAAATATAATGTATGTAAAACCACGCTTGTATTCCTAACGAGGTACATCGGTAGAGGAGTGTAGTACTTCCACTTTTCATCAGTTATATATTCCAGTAAATGAGGTGAGCGTATTGCCATATATTGGGCAAAAAGCTCAATATAGAGGAGCTATATTTGATATAATACCTTGTTGGTCGAGTCCTGGGTTCAATCCCCATCACTATCGCCTTTTTCTAATTTCAAATACCCGTAATATCCCGGAGTTTTAATTTGTGGTTGGTACATGACAGCGGGTTCGCCTATTATTCCATGGTGGGACGTAGAGCATAACAGGTGAATCATAGAAGTGTATTGCACTGATCCGCCTACCCTTTCGATGAATACAAGCGTGAAGGTAAAAAAACTATTTAATGTATGTAGTAGTATGACATTAATATCCAATCAGTCATGCCTAATCTACATATACATATATAATTTTCATTATCGTATCACTTTATTAAATCACTAGAAATACATTACATTTTAAAAAAAATTACCTGTAGGTCTACAACATGCGTAACATGGGTAATCAATTTTCAACCTTTATGTCAATTCGTGTAAAAACGGTATTTCGACCGAACGCCCGTACGAACCCACGCAGTACGATTCAAAATTAATCGTAGTAGCGACGACGTAGCTAATGAGACAAACTGGGACGGTGAGTGTCAAGTGGCTTCAGTAGCTTCAAGACGCCTTGCCCTTTACACGCCCTGCGATCTGAGGTCTCTGACCCGCGACTCGTATCTTACAGAATTTTTAATTACCTCTCCCGAGCAGTGTACGGACGTATACTCGTATAATACTACGTGATGGTATGGGGGCTACCAGGAATTTTAATACATGACCAAAGAACCACACAGCAAATAGCTAAAAAAACGATTTAAGCGTATTTGATTTTATGAGTTTATGTCATATGTTATACATTACTTAACACTAAAATTAACCTTGAAATTACTTATGTCAATCAATTCTAAAATCGAAATTGTTGATTGAGTAAGCAAAATTATACATGCCATTATTTTTCAAGAAAGGTTCTCGTAAATTGCCAATTATACTGCATGTGTATTACAAACTGTATAGAGTGTATAGTAAAGCAACATACAGTAAGCCGATTTATACAGACAAAAAATTAGCACTACGACGTATCGAGATATTATTTAAGTGCAGAAAATTGGAGTTTAACCAGTTCATTGTACATAACGCACCACATTTTTGTGTATTTATTACTAGAGCTATCCTAATTTCTTATTATTACTTACAACTAATCCCATGAGCAAACTCATTCGGTGGTTCGAGTAGAAGGGGCGTTGTTGGAGCTCACGACAGAGGGCGTGAGGTGACCAATTTGTACTTTTGCACCCGAACTCTTCTTTTAGCTTTCACGTTGAACATTAGATTCCTAAACGTTCAATGTTTCAAAATAAAATAAAAGATTATCCATATGCTTGTAAAAGAAATGTCTTAGGCATTATTAAGACGGCTTGTGTGTTAGTACAATATGTACTAATCATAAATAAGCTTCGGTATATTAAAGTAAATGTACCTTTTCCCATAGTATATATATGTAAAACCTTCTCATCGCCACTTGGGTGGACTGTTAAAAATGCCAATTGGATCATGCCAATACTTATTATAAATTCTACGGATTTATAATTATTCATTATAATTATTATACTTATTAATAGTCTGCCCTTTGTCAACTGCAATAAAGTAAAAGAAAGTTAACAGTACTAATCATAAAAAAATAAATATTAAAATTTAAAATATGGAATATTTAATCCTCTTCTATCGTATTTTAAACACTTCAAAATAAATAGGTACAATAACACTTGTATTAAGCGTTTAGGAAAGAATAAACTTTTATCTTTGGTTCTCCACATAGAAAAACTATTAACATTCGAGTGCTGGTTTCCAACAGAGGGCCTTTCAAGCTAGAAGCGCGTCGTTGACGCTATATTTCAGTCCACAGTAGTAACGTAACGCCTTAATGCGTTGAACAGTCGTCTGTACCATTGTACGTGAGCGTATGCACTCGCTGACTTACCTTTGTGCGTTGTGCTTCGAAGAGGACGGATCACTCCTTTGTCCTTCAGCTACAGCACGACTGAGACTTCTGTATGCTCCGGTATATAAATATGCAAGTAGGTAACACATTGTTGATTATTAGGTAACACATTGTTTGCCAGGAATTTCACGGCTTACGCTCACCTGTGTTTTGCAGGGCATTATGCCTCAGCACAGTTAGTGTACATAAACAGTATTGTAGTCCTTGTGTTCGTTTTGTATGCAACATACTCGTATAGTACGCACACGTACGTGGCATACGTTGCATTTTGTTTACTTCATATGGGACTAGTTCGGGACTTGTGATAGTACAAAAACATTACATTGAAAAAGGTTTATATTTTATTTTATTCTATACTCGTTTGCGAAGGCAAACAAACTTTCTTGGAATAATTTTCGCAACAAATCAATGTAGACGAAATTGGTCATGAATAGCTAGCTTCTTTGGAATATTTTGTTGAATAGGAAGACATGAGCGATTACTGGAATATAAAGGAGTGAAGACGGGCTCAATCTGTAAAAGGCGCGGTCGCAATATACACATGAATAAAAGATGTATGTATATATAATAGTATACGTTCGTTAAAAAAATGTCATATTTTACTTTATGTAATTAGACTAAAGCATTGTAGGTAAATACTCAAATTAAAAATCAACTTTTATACACAACTGTAGGATTAAAATGAACAACGGTGTTTCGGATTTAAAACAATTAAAAAAAAAGAACGATGTGACCATTATACTTAGAACATGAGTAACGTAATATATGTATATTTTATAATAGTGATATTAAAACTAATAACAAAGAAATATTTATATTCCGAACAAAAATGCGCGCGTTCAAGATCCTCGTTCACTGGCCAGACAGAGTTATGTTTGGACTTGGAGCTTTTCCCATGCCCCCGAGCAGCTTGTACACGACATCTCCCGGAAGCCGATGGAGTTGATTCCATAACCCGTACCCGTACCCGTATAATATGCGTGCAAAGTATTACAAACACATGATGCCAATTTTCACGAACTTTTAGATATTTGTTTTTTACGTGGTCTCTTAAGCGTCTGAAATATCAAATGACTGTGATGATTTATTTGCAAATCTTTCCATGATTTGTAATGCATCAAATACTGGATTATGATATGTCAAAGTCCTATTTCGTACAATTTATTCACATTTAAAAAATATTTTGTTCGTTATGAGTTTATCAGAGATAGGGGCGTATGTTTCGTGGAATGTGGAATTTCCGCAGGATATGTTTCAAAACGTAGCGTGGGATGCCCTCCAGCTAGATGGAGTCACGTGTTAGTGGTTGGACGCGACGAGTTGAAGATCGATCGCCAATGAGCTCCTCTCCATGCAGTGGCATGCTGTTGGACAGGCCTAAGTCCAGCAGAGGATGGAAATAGGCTGATGATAATGATGATTATGATGTTTCAAAAAGTGCGTTTTCGTATTTGATTATTTTTAGGTGAATCACGTCACGTCAACTATGGTCGTATAAATAAATTAAACATCAATAAGTGCGTTTTGTCACCAAAATGAACATTACTATCATTACTATTATTACACATTTTGAGCATTATCGCAGAGATTTAACACTTCTTTAAAGTAACCCTACATCTGGTATAAGGTAATATTATTAATATATTTTTCTGCATAACTTTTTTTGTTGTTGTATATATATACTCAATCTTCAAAAGTTCAAAGTAAATATTTAGTCTTCTTTGAAGATAATGTTTAGTCTTATTGAGTAAATATTTAGTCTACATGAAGTCTACAGCTCCACACTCTGTATGCATTATCTGTATTCAATATCTGTATACACTATCTGTATTCAAACCAGAAAAGGTTTCCAAACCAACACCGTCTAGATATACGTGCGATTTATTGCTAACTTCGAGAACCACTTTACATTTTGCGTAACGGTAAGTAATAATACACAGAAGGCATTAAACACCTGGTTATTTTATAAATACCTACCTATTACTCGCTGTGAGAATGTGTCGACGAAGCCAATATCCCGCCAGAGCCGCTTCTACCAGCTACATTTCCGCGGGCGCCATCAGAATACATTCATGTATTATTTTATCATCAATTTACTAAGCTTTTAGGCTCTTGCTTGAATTCACGTCGAGTGTTCAGGTCGCCACAGACGGAACTGTAATATATATTACAGTACGGTACATAATATAACGTCCGTATTTCCCCGAAGGGATAGACAGATGAGTGCAGTACTTCCACGTTTCACCAGTTATATAAAACGGCATATGATGATATTACAATACATGTTATTTAATACGCTATATTGACCGCAAACGTAGCTATAATGCATCTCTTTCTTACGTCATCAAAATATGCGAACAGATATAGCAGGACATTTCTTGGTATAGCAATAACATTTTTTTTTTACTTAACCCGGCAAACAGTCAGACGTATTCAGTCTTCAGTAATGTTCGCAAATATAATATAGCATAGCCCCTTTTGTGTTAGTCCGCTATAGATAATATATTTTACAGCACAGTAAATTATAGCTCCGTCTATGGTGACCTTATACCAGTTTCCAGTTACAAGCTTCGATAACTACAAGCGTGATAATGTTAATGACAAACGGTTTTGGAATACATTAATATATTTTTTATATCTCTTAATGTATTATTTAATGTCAGCGGCCAATGTCGAATGTGAATCCATTACTTTGTGAAGGTTTTATTGATACTCAACGGACATACTGTATTTAAATATTATTATATAATTTATAAGGTACATAATTATTTTTTTATATTGAGATATAGAATCACGAGTAAAAACTTGTAGTAATGACTATCGTTGAACGAATTTGTTTATATGTACAATTTTATTAACGTATGTTATAGAATAGTCATTAATAAAAGACTAAACAATTAAGTTAACGTATACCATGATTTTATTATATAAAGTTACCGACATAAACTTTAAAAATTCCCATCACTACTAATGCCTAACCTAACAATATTATACTAGGTTTGATGCTATTAATTTCCTCCTTATATAACAATCTTTATTTCCATTACTATTACACACACATGTGTGTTATATTCTGTATTTTTACACGTACATAAACACCTGAATGTGTTTGTGTGTATGTGTTCATTTACTCGCCTGCTAAAATCGCACAGAGTAGACTCGACATAGACGGATGGTTATCGATAGACTCGTCACCAGTCGCCATATCGCCACACGGGATACGTTCAGCAGGAAAATCAATATGTGATAATCGCATACCACGAAGGTATAAGTTCACCGACTCCCTTATGAGGTAAGCAGCGAGCACTGAGCGCCAAATATCTCTATCCTTACAGATCTCTGGATAACAGAGCGGTATAGTGGTATTTGTGTGATATTAATTCTTATAATGGAGTAACAAGTCTAAGGTATGCAGTTTACCAACCAGCACTTGGCCAGCGTGGCAGACTATGGCTTTAACCCTCTAAATATGAGAGGAGACTCATATTCCAACAGTGGTATGACAAATGGGTCGATTATTATACATAATTATTAGATCTTTTATAACAGAAGCTACAAGACTATCAAATTCAAATTATTTTATTCATTATAAGGTATATACATACACTAAATGAAGGTCATGTATTCAAACATTAAACTAGTCAGTGCGAGGCAGAAATTTTAAACAATCTAAATACACACAAGAATACTACCGTATCCTAGTTTTATTATCTTTCCGCTGACCTCATTCGTTAGGAAACCGCGGTGGAGGAAATAATACGAGCTGTTGCCGTTTCGCAAAAGGAATTAGCGCGAGTGTTGGTTGAAGGGCGCTCCAGAATTTTCAACTTACGAGTAGTAAGTACTAAGTAACTTTTGGTTTTGGAATTTGTGTAACGGATTCTGCATTTCATATTTATTAATCTTTCATTGTGAAGCTTTAGGTTTCCACTTTACCTACTTTGTTATGGACACTTTCATATTATTGATATGATAACTCTCTATGTAAATTGATGGTACTCTGTTCAAACCGTCTTTGGAGCAAATCTATAACGGGCTCGAACTAGTGCTTTCAGTGATCTATGTCCAATTCACAAGTAATGGGGCATGATGATATAATAATAATAGTCTACATAAGGTGAGGTATACATCAATAAACGCAACCCTAAAACAATAGGGATACAATTTACAAAGTAGAGTAATATAAATAATAGCGGAATACTTAAATATTAATGTTTAAGGAAGGCACGTTGGTGGGTTTTCTTCAGTTCTTTTCACTGGCCTCATTCGCAGCGAAGCCTTACGGGAAGTAGGTGGAGGGACCGATAGGAATTAGGATGAGTGTTTATATGAAGAGATGAAGAGCATTAATGTAAGCCGATAAATACTTCAGGTGAATAAGACCATGGTTATGCCAATAATGGAGATATGCTGTAGTATTTTTATATGCATTTCGTAAGAGTGGATGAAGTTCTTTACATATTAACATTTGAACGGATTGAAGGTGAAATGCAACGATTTATTATTATATTTTAAACCATAAATGAAGGTTATGTCATTCTAAGTGTCATAGTTTAATAGTTATATGAAATACATCAAAAAATGAAGATAGTCAACGTATGAAGACGTTATGTGTAAAGGCTATGAAGCCACCGAAATGTATTAACTGGCCAATTCTGTAAAAAATACAATTAAATAACATAACCTTCATCAACTGATATCTTCAATTGACACAGTGTATTCAACATCCTCAATATAATTTCTTGTTTCAAACTTTAATAGCGAATGCGAAATTACACCACTATAAATTGTAATTGACTTACTCATTAATCGAGTGATTGATTGTGAGCGCGACTACCGATCGAGAGGTTCAGGGTACGATCTCCGGTTCGAATACTATTGGATTTTTCATAGGCATACTGGATGAGTAAGTAGTGAACAGAATAGAACGGAAACATTTTGATATCCCGTGTCGTGTGTGACACGCTGCACTCTGCCAACGCCACCCTGCAGTGGATATGGACAATAGAACAGGGCTGCCAACCTCATAAATTGAATATTTTTATTTTTTACACATGGTTATATACATATGTACAGGCTTAACTCACGTAAGTTTTTTGGGATGAATATTTTCTTATCATCATTACTATAGATCAATGTAGTATCACATTGAAAATGCAGTCTAGATAATATAATTATCGTTATTCCAAGATCTTGATAGTGACTGCCCTTATTTACATAACATATAAAGCTCCTAGAATTAATGGCGCGTAGTGTACAGGCCTGCGTACGTAGTTTGATTTCGTATGTAGAGATCGTTATTAGTACATTTTTGGAATATTGCTATTATTACTATTTTATTGTCGGCTCTTTTACGGTGTTGGCAAAGGGCACCAAGTGACAAATATGTATCCGCAGACCCGTACCAATAGTAACCCGTAGGCCTTCTATACCTTCTTCTCTAGCACTTTTAGACAAATACTTCAATATTAAAAATGTAACAACAAAATTTAATTCTCGATACTTGTCCTCGCTTTTTGTTTTACTTTGTTTTAAGGCGCATAGAGCTTTGACGGCGAGAAAATATCTTAATCGGTAATGCGGAAATATGTTACGTACGTAAGCCAATGGCTCCAAGAAGCACTGTCGTATGTTACACTATAAGCCAGATCTAATTTGGAAAGAAAATTACATTTCCTCGCGCAAATGTACTTTAGTGAACTAATTGACATTGCTGTACAAAATATTCTAATAAATTGTACTGAACCCATTCAGATAAGGTTTTTAATTTCAATGTCGAAATGGCTATTATTAATATGGTAACACTAAGTATATTAAATAGTAACAATAAATGATGTAGAGCCATTCTTGCTAAAATGTCAGCCGTGACAGCTTATGGCGCCAGAGGACTCATATTACAGCGGTTATTCAGAATGATAAGCGAGCCGTTATATCGAAACTGGCTACTCTACACGATAATGTGATTGATGATTAGCAGTAGATAATTACTAAGATATAAATAATAAAAGCTTTTTCCCTGCTTCCTCCGTAGGTAGTAATAAGATGCTAGTAAGGCGGTATTAAATATATGAGTGAGTAAGAAATTTTGTGAGGAAAAAGCAAAGAAACCGATAATATAAAAAAGTTTGTATATTTCTGTCTTATCCTTCCGGCCTTCATCGGGCTTCATCGGCCGTCATCGGCCTTCACCGGCCTTCTCCGGCCTTCATTGGCCCTCATCGTATATCCGTATATATATATATTCTCATATTTCCTTTGCATCCCGTTTGAAATCACGATTCTAAAGAAGTTTCACTTCAAAAACTACTATATCTTACTATTAAATGTTTCGTTTGTTTATACACATTATTATAAATGTATCGGCTTAACTCACCTGAGTTTTCTCGGGATGGCCCGACTAGTCTCCGCCGCGACCTCGCTGCAAACGCCGGGAGGTCGTGAGGAAGGACCTCGTACAGGTCCGAAACTAGTTGGGCCATCCCGAAAAAACTCACGTGAGTTAAGCCGGTACATTTATAATTAATGTAAAATATTACATGACATATGTGTATAATGAGTATCCGTTGAGAATAGATACCAAGCAGAATAATGTGCAGACGTAATACACCGGGATATCGGCAAAAGATTCTCGACCGCGATGTCGCAGCTATGAACTTAAGCTCATAAAGATCTTGGATATGTTTCAAATTAGACGGGTTATACTCAAAAACATTTTAAGTACAACGGGTACGTAATTTAATCAAAAGATTGTCACATAAAAACATTCAAGCATTTTGTTCGGAAGCATAGACGTCCGAAAAATTTAGGATAAGTGATATTAGAGATGGAATAAAAAGGCTTATTATGATAAATAGCAGCCCTGCAGCAGCAAGAGGCGGCACGCGCAATACTCATACGTGGCTACATTTCCGCAGAGCACGCGGCCGGCATCACAAGCGGCCCATTGTCTATCGTCACACTTACGATAACTCTAAGCACGTCAACTTATCGTAGCTATGTGAGCGTTTCAGTGCGATTTTAACTTATCGTGCAATTCTACATTTACATGGCAAAGAGAATCCTAATTTACAATTCTACACTTATGTGGCAAAGAAAAGTCATCTAATTTATAATTGAGTATCTATATGGCAAAGACAAAACTGTTCTAATTTATAATCGAATACTTTTGTGGCAAAGTTAAATGTGTAGTAATTTATAATTCTATACTTATATGGCAAAGGCGAAAGCATCCTATTTCTTTTTACCCGCATTGTATCAGAATAGCAGGATTATACATATTTTACGGTAAACAAAAGAAGTGCGCTAAACGTATTTGAACGCAAAACTGGTCTGCAAGAAAACTAATCCTTAGTAGTCTTCTAAAAATATCCTTTCA
This sequence comes from Microceris miodesmiata, assembly GCA_018245735.1. Classification (NCBI taxonomy): domain Eukaryota; kingdom Metazoa; phylum Arthropoda; class Insecta; order Lepidoptera; family Hesperiidae; genus Microceris; species Microceris miodesmiata. The sequence continues at coordinate 11,127 of DWEC01000307.1, forward strand.
ATCCATTCAATAATTATAAGTTGTTTCACATAAATGACAAACGGACCCTTACCTGTGTTACGTTCCTTTCCAAATTAGTCTTGTTCTACGGGCACCTCATCTTTTAGCATCTGCAACAAAACGAGGATATTAAAATAACAAAACAAGAGAATATTCCTCGCAAAGGAAGTGTCATTTACAAAAATAATTGTAAGCTCGGCTTTCGAGTGCCTCACGACAAATAAAATTTGTACTCTGCTTTAGGAACAGTCTGAATAGTATCTAGTTATTAAAACGACTGGGGATTTTAATAAAAGTAGGTAAATGAAAAATAGGTTGTTTCACTTGCACAGCGTACACACTCTTCATAATAATTGTGTTGATAGAAAATAAACGGGAGTGGAATAAATTGTTTTGTGACACCGTTGTTAGTAGAGTGGTCGCAAATATGGCACAGAGTTATTCCTGTGATGCATACGGACAAACTCGTTAGTGAAAAAACTTTCGAGATATGTAATTCGATGTGTTGTGTAAAAATAACAATCACGAACGACTGTTTTCGTGAAAACGGTTCATCATTCTCTTTGTAATGACAAGCGCATATAACCAGATGTTTACACTGCTTTAAAAACAATGTACTGCAACAATACCAATGAAATCCTGGTACCTAGAAGAGAAAAGAAATTTAATGGTTTGCAAATATTTGAGGCTTAGAACAAAAATTAAGAAGGTGGAACCAAAGTTTTTCTAAAGGCGTTGCCAGACATATACCATATCTAGTGGAAATCGAATTAATCGACAACTCGTTCGCAATTGTAATAGATGTGTCGTGTGTCGAAATGATATCAATATTCTAATCGCGCGTGCGTACGTCAAGTTCAAAAACCTCAGTAACAAAAATAAAACAGTCCGATATGAATTCGTACGGTACCCATCGTTTTCCGGTGCGCCGCCCGAATAAGCCCTGTCATTGACTAAATTATAATATTTTTGCTTAATAACTGTGTAACGAATATTCAATTTCCCCGCACGACGTTTCGCCCTTGCGCATTCAAATTTAACTTACTTTACTGTAAGGTTTTTTTACGGGTTTCCCTCGTTTATAAATTTAGAATATCTACTTAAGTAGGCCTACATAAAAAAAAATTCGCAAATTAAACGATTCGTATAAGGTAAGCTTATGTAGAAAAGTCGTTGAGAACATTTAAGTACGCGTATGTACTAATGAATATGTAATACATTTTCCTAAACTACCTCTTCTCGATTCTGGATGTTTTGAATAAAATAACGTGTTATTTAAAATATTCTCCTGGAGGGAATGTACTGACATATTTGAATATACTTGCTTTCGGCGGCCTTATTTAGACCGGTGTTAAGTGTATAAGATGTGGTTTTAAAGGATAACCAAAATTGTTAAGTGAAAAAACCTCATCTAAGTTAAAAACGCGTTTTCAAATTTCTCAAATATTATTCGAGTTAATTAGTGCTTTATAATTTACAATATCTAGTGGAATGAATGGAACAAAAAAATGAGATTCCACATTTTTATTTTAAAAACAATGAATCCGAAACCAAACCTGAGCTGGCCTGTTAGGTCAGCGTTTAGTCATTTTGACCACTGAGTCGTCAGTAGTGGTCCATTATAGATAGGTTCCTCATGCTTTGCCGATATTGCGATGCCGATTGTGCGATGATCACGAATATCTTTTTGTACTAGTGCTCGAAATAGGACAGTAATTCATTAAATATTCGAGTTTAAACGTTATTTAAGTCTTCACGTCAATGAGCTTTATAAATTTCCATCTACTACTGTGTGACCAGATATTATTGTGTGTATGATATTATCAGTATGTACCTATAAACATAAACGTTGGATATTTAACTTAATTTTTCATTTAATGTAATCGTTACACATATTTCGTATACATTTGACCTCTACCATCGTTCCCAAGTTCTAAAACTGCTCCACGCTCGTTATATGTTTACAAAGGCTACTCTTTTCGTATTATTAAACACACACATGCGTATTTATTTAGGATTTCATATACATAGTTCCAGCTATGTGGTATTTCTAAACGGCACCTATCCCTTAGTTGGATCAGATCGCCGGGTGGAGGTTTACTGAACATGTATATTATTGTTATCAAATTAAAAATACAAAAGATACGTACAGTTTGAAAATCTGTGTAATACAGCTGTTACATTTCCCATTTCCGCCATATACATAATTTGTGGAGAAAGTCTTAAAGAAAATATATGATTAAAAAGTCGCTTATAATGTGCGTGCTGGAAATAACGATTTGTAGATGGGGTTTTTCGAGGGAGGACAAGGCAGGGGTAGAGGGTGAAGGGTAATCGATCAGTAAAAATGGAATACCTTTAAAAATTTAAAATTTTCGCACCACAATGCTTAATAGCTAAAATGTAACGTAACACGACGGCTGTAATGCCCAAAGAGGTAAGCAGAGCAGTGTAGAATACTTCTACGTTTCACCAGTCACGTTTAGTGTTGGTGAGCCAATTGCTGTACACCGGGCACAAATCCAGACTCCGAGCGTCAGCTAGAATTTTCAAGCTAGAAAAATCCAATAGCCTTTGACCTAGAGATCAGGCCCAGGAACTTTCGATTGGTAGTCGAGCTTGTAACAACTCGCCCAACGAGGCAGTCAAATGCAATGGGCGGTTAAAATGTAATAGGTAAAAACAAAACGTTATTGATGCAATCGTTGCAAAGATAGATAAGTTTAATTGTTATAGATAATAAAGTTACCCAAACGATTCAGATTAGTCCTAAATTAAAGAAGCGTGAGAATCTGTATCTTTCAGTCGGAGATACGAGTAACTCCTTCCTTCATTTGACTTTGTTTAAGTACAGAATTTGGATAAGTACTGAAAGCTCAGCTTACAATGGTCTGCAAAATATTACTGATTGTAAAGCTAATTCGCAGTGACCCACAATATATCGGGTATGGGTTATCCAATGCATGTATATTATATATGGATATGAATTCAATAGCTTCCTTACCATATTCTGTACACAATGGATAACAATGGGTTTGTGATTTTAAGATTTAGGCTGCATTGGTAACAAAGGATTGTGCGTTGTAAGTGATCATGTTGGACGCAACTTTTAAGGTGTAGAATTTTCGCTTTTTAGCCTTTTTTAATGATGAGAAACATAGACCGAAAACTCGTATAAGTCGTAAATAGATAGATTTACGCGTGTTTGTCTTCTTCGAATACTCTTGTTTGGAGGGTAGCAGGTGGATATTTTAGAATTTGCTTAGCTATATTATTATAAAAGTGTGACAATATGTATACACATATATATGTACAGTGCAAATGTTCAGTATTTTGGACATTCTAGCGAAATACCTCCAACAGTACACAAGTGAGCGTAGCTGTTGAGGTGGGTGTGGATAATGTAATATAAGGAACCAATTTAAAATATGTATTACATTTAAATGAAGCCTCCTACGAGGACAATGGGCGGACGACGAGGCTATGGAAGATTGCGTCGCAGTCGGCCGAGTGCGTTCTGAGCGATAAGCGATTGTTGGCTGCATGATGCGCACAGTGGCTGGCTCGGCGCCAGTGAACACCAATAGCCTCACTTCAGCTGTCCACTTGCGATATAGATCGAGTTTAATTAATGGACGATTATGTATGTACTCGTAAATTGTCGACGCTTAAAATGAAGAGCTTAACCAGTTTGGGCTAGTTGATAAGTCGCAGCTCATTTAAATCTTAAATACGTACGTGGACCTTTACGATTAACGATTGCCTTGATTGATTGATTAAGTAATATGTTAAATAAATTTTCACACTCCAACTCAATTTGAGATCAAACATTTTTATTAGATAGTGAAGTAAATTAAAGCTGCAGTTATGAAAATAAAGCCCATTGTCATTTTTATCGTTATCATCATTAACTCTAGTTCAGCTCACATAAATAGCCCTTATTGAGGATAAGGCTAGGTTCTCAAATTGACTCTCGGCCTGTAAGAAAAACACGCACATAGGTACACACAAATCTATGTATACGAAGTACTTCTTCGGGCGAGTCGTTTCTCCCATGCCATTCCCTTATTTCAGTCAGTGCACACGATACCTCTGACTCATTAAGCTTTCATCGGGGAAGTAGTCATTAAAAGTGTGCAGCAACGAGCAATTTCCGGTGGATAGCTCGGATGCCAAAGGGAATCCCGCCGTGGCTCGCATTATCGTTGAAACTGTGCTGTGTTTGTTACATGTGAAAAGCTTTTTTTTAATTAAAAATTATGAAATACATATGTTCGTTTGGTACCGTGTTTGGAGAGCATCAGCCCGTTGGATAGCGCGCGCGTATTTCGGAATTCTCTGCGCTAATTGTTACGGAAACGTTGTATGATAGTGTGCTTGTGGAACACATTTGTTTATTTATTTATTTATTCTTACATCACAACTATCCTTACCGGTCTAGCCAAACAAATACAAGTGAACATTGAAAATATGATAATGAAGTATCAAACTATACTATTAAGTAAAGTATGTATGAGGTGCGTGTTTGAGAAAAAGTGATGGATGTTGAAGAAGTGCGAGTACGTGATACCTGTAAGAATAGCGATATTCGGCACTCGGTATTCTCTGCCTACACTGTAAGGTACGTGATGGTCACACGGCTATGTAACCTTGATGTAAGCGTTAAGAGACCATATGTAAAATGGTAGTAAGTAAGCAAACAGTTTATTAACTACCTACATATATACATGTGTAGTTATTTTTTTATGATGTCGTTATGTTCACAAGTGGGCTGGTTAGAAATTTTGTTACAGGCGTTCGTTTTTGCGGCGTGACAAATATATACCTACATATAGCGTGTCATATAAATGAAAATATGTATTTTAGTGCCTCGTTGGAGCAAGGAGTTGCAAGCGTGATTGTCGATTGAGAGGTCCTAGGTTCAAAACCTAGGTCGGGTACTACTAGATTTTTCAAATTTAAAATTGCTATTAGCAACCCGGAGTCTGGATTTGTGTCCGGTGTATGGCAATAGGCTCACCACCTATTGCATGGGACGTAAACGTAACTGGTGAAACGTGGGAGTGTACTGCACTGCTCTGCCTACCCTTTGGGGATTACAGGCGTGATGTTACGTTTATGTATTTATATGGTTACTTTTTTATGATGTACTGTTACGTTCACAAGTGGGTTGGTTAGTAGTCATGTTCCAGTCGCGCTGCTCCACCGCGCCAGACCAGCGTTTCTAATTAATTTACACTGCAATGTTTATATTTATTTACACATAATCTAAATGTTAATTGAAAGGTAGATAAGTTTGTGCGTAACGATACAACAATAATAATTAATTTATGTTTCTAAATAATAATTAAAATGGTAAAAATACCACTTACTTTAATAATAACATAACATAATAACAAAAATATCAAATTGTATAGCACACGTCGCAGATTTAGTTCACAGTAACTCAAACATTACTATAAAATGATTTAATACTAATATTAAACAAATAATTATATGAGTACTATAAGTAGTACCTATTGCATTCTATCGCACCATGTGGAAATACATACATACATATGTTCATACATATGTACCTATTGTATGTACATGCATATGGTTTTCTCCTAAATATTATTAGGAGTTTCATTTAAACTTTCGACGATTAGCGAAGGCATTTGGAAACACGGAGAAATATATTTTAAATCACGACAAAAATGTAGGGGTTGAAATGTTGAATATTTTTTTCATAATAAGCGAAATATGTACGCCATACTGGCCACCAGAAATTTACGCCAAGTTATTCGAAATGTGGAATTACACACACACCTGCCCCGCGCAGCGGTAACCGAGGTTTTTCATTTGAGCAACTCTAACAACATATTTCAGGCAATTTTATATTCGTTTTTAATGATAATAAAAAGTATGCTCGTTAGGAAAAACGTAAATAAACTAATTAATTTTCTACACCAATTTTTATTTTGACTATCCGAATGTTGCTGCAGTAATACACGTGTTCGACCGAAATCCGATTTTCAGTCAAAATCAAAATCATAACCGTAACTAAATGTTTCGCTGCAGGTTCGGTTTCGTCTGAAAGCGAAATTTAAACAATTTATGGCAAAAGGACCCAAAAATTACTACTAAAACCGGCGTTTATGTACTTGTTACACACAGAATTATTCCAGTAAACCCCAATCTTACATTGAAGTATACTCTAAAGGTTTTTATCGGTTACAAATGAGTATGTATTTTATTAGAACCTACCGACAGCTACAAACTGTATGGGAATATGTGTGCGTGCTGCGACGAAAGATGTTTCTTGGGAAACAAAAGAACTTCTCTGACTGTAAAGGCGCGAAGAGCCGCAGCTGTGGAAATTATCACATAATTAACAACGTGGTCACGGCGACAGGTAAATGCGCTTTTTTGCTAAATATACTGCAGCCATTAGGTATGTTAATGGAACACGCGAAGTAAATTGTAATTTTTTTTTAAATTATAAAGTGGTTTTCATTTGTTCGTTTTGATATGTAAAGAAAAAGAAACGACTTATTTTGCGCGTATTTTATTTTTGTGTTATTTAATATAATAGCTTATGATTTACTTAGGACGAGCGGACACTGTAGACAATTATTGTTAATGTAGCCGTCAATAATACACGCAGTGATCTAAGACTTAGACTTAGCTGTTCAATGACTATTCATTGGCTTGTACTTTATATAAGGCCAGCGGACATTGTTAACAAATTCCAAGTTGTTAATTACATAAGCTAGCCATAGTTATTTTGTCTATATATGTAAATAGTTGGTTTATGTTTTATTAAGGGTGAGTGGACACTATTGACAATTTTAAATTTAACTCTCAGCAATAGCAACACACCTATAACCGAACTCGCACATCAGTTGCACGTTCAGTGTTCTCTAAAAACGAACGCAGCTGTGCATAAGGGTACAGTAACCGCTGAACAGAAGGTGGACAGAATATGTGACGCTGCTCACATTCAATACATACATAGATATAAATATATTCACACCAAATTACTTACGGTGCTGGCAGACTATATGGAGTGCCAAAAATCTCTATCCGTGCAGACTTGCCGTACTTCTTCTTTAAGCTCAATGCTTTGCTCATTTGTTTATTAATAATGTATATACAAATATATTTAGTCTGGCCGTAAATACTGTTATAATTAAAAATAAATAAAATATTACTTTAGAATTTAGAATCTATCATTTTTATATGTTTGTTCATTGTGTTTTCTTATTTTCACGCCAATATATTGTAAAATATTTTGTGATATTAAAATGCAGTGG
>DWEC01000308.1:0-18395 GCA_018245735.1 Microceris miodesmiata
TTTTGTAATTCCTTTGTCTCAGCACAAGTGCCAATTAGCTTAGATATATTAGATTTACGGCAACGCGGGGTGCAGCTATATTAGAAAGATAATTTAGGTTTTATTCACATATATTTATATTAACACTAGTTGTATTTTATTTTAACGCACCGTTTCAAAGATTGTTTTTTAATTATTTATAATGTTTAGCTTTTAGTCTTGCCAGTGGGTGCCTTATTGTGTAATACAGACAATATTATGTGAAAAATATTTGAAGACATGTTTTGATGAAATTGGTAACATTTTAGTTTTTTTTTTAATTTATAACGTAAGAGCGTTATGTACGGCCAAGCATGTCTAAATATGAATAAAAACAGCCTAAGTATGAAAATGTTATGTTTAACCGCCAATGTCCGATGTATTCAATGCCTATTTCTGTAAATCTACAGATACGTAAATATTATAACTACTTCATCATCTCATGTCTGCCTGCATTATTTCAAGCGCAGTGATCTAAGTACGTCTTCCGAGTCAACGAATCTTCCGCACATAAGCTTTACGCATTTTAAAGGTAAATGAATCGTATAATTGTTAACGGTTTAGTTTTAAGGGCAAATGTGAAAATATTGAAACGATTAATTATACTTGACTAGATAGTGCATTTAATATATTCCTCATGTAAATGTCCAAAATTATTAATCGCTGGACGATTTGACAAGGTTTAATTTTTTTAAATGGTTCTATTCCCTAAAAGTGCGAAAATCCTACGCCATATGTTATCACCTACTACCTCGTGAAGCGTTTCTCTCGTTTATTAAGAGGCTCAGTTTTCTTCACCTAAAATTGTATCTAGATATGTTCAGAGGACTGTTGGTTTACATGTTTGTGTTGTAGGAAAATTTATAAGAGTAATTTATAAGAGTATGGTATAGTCGTTTAACGATGCATTTTATGAAATCTGTATTTTTACTATTTTTAGTAACATTATTAAACTTTTAAACCCCATAACGTGTTTCATTTTCTTATTGTTTAATACATGTCGAATGTGAGATTTTCTCGCTATCAAAGCATTGAGTGTTTTAACAAGTGTACTAAGTGTTACATAGTACTGGCTGATTTGATACTAAAGCCTTTTTCGTGTCGAGGTCATAATTTGACGGAATATTTAAATATAAACGCAACATCGCGCCTTTAATCCCCGAATGGGTAGACAGAGGAGTGTAAGACCCCCACGTTTCGCCAGTTACATTTAAGTCCCACAATGGAAAACGTGGAATCAATTGCCATACACCGGACACACATCTAGACTCCGAGTCACTATTAGAAATTTTAAATTAGAAAAATCCAATAGTACCTGACCCGGAATTTGACCCAGGACTTCCCGATCGGCAGTCGCGCTTGCAACCACTCGACCAACGAGGCGCATTTAAATATAGAATATGAAAAGGTAAAATAAAACAAGAGAATTAAGACAGCAATTGAAGATCAATTTTCTTGGTGATCAAAACCAATTTCTAGTTAGAACGATATTAACATTTTTGGATTTGCGAAATAAATAATACAATTTTTATTTTATTAGGTATCTGTATGCATTGAGATATTGCATTATGTATTTAATTGATTATTTTTTGTTATTGCTATTATTTAATAGGAACCGGTAAAAATAGTCCGATTTCTGCTGATTAATTCAAAATTAGTTTTAATATTCATGAGCGACAGACACTACTTGTAATTATTTCCTGCTGTTATTTAAATTCATTTATATCAAAAAGCTCGGCTTCACTGTTTCTAACGGGAGACCCTCTCAGAATCAGAACGGTTAAAACCACAGTTTGCCAAGCTGGTCTGGTGCGGTTGGCAGAGTTCCATACTCCGTTACGTCAAATGATATTTAACCAGAAAATGTATTTTTTGGAAAGAGGTGAGCTGTAGGATTTAAATCCATCTCTGCTACGATCCGGACACATAGTTTAACTATTTATCCCTACCATGATTAATTCCATAAATTCATCTCCAGCCCGCTATTGTGGGTCCAATTTTATTTAATATAACTCAACCCGGAACTAAACTATCAAAAACGATTTCTTCAACGTAATTGATTTTTGTATTACACTCACGGAGAAAAATTATTACAGGAGTATCTTGTTAGAAACTAGTATACCTACCTACATATTATGTAGGTATGTATGTTGGTAAAGTACCAGCTGTGTTTCTTATAATATATGTCGTATTTCTCGTAATACGTATCTCTTCTAAAGCAATGTTTTTAGGTTAAAATAGATTCATACGTCCGTATTATCCATTCAACATCAGGAAACCCCGTCTCGTGTCCTATTCATACCTAATAAGGACCTACTTATGTTAAAGTGTCGCATCTAATCTGAGTAAAATTGATACAGCGTATGATAAGAATTATTCAATTTATTTACTGCGACATTACGTTATAATGATCTCTACACAAATGTTAAACCTTGAAGATCCGAAAATAATTAATGTTGACGTTATCAACGAGATTTATATCTATTTACCATCGTTCCATAGCTCTGCATCTTGACAATGTGCTCTAATACCTAGCAATATGACGGGTAATCGTAGCCAGGTGCAAAAGCTGATTCCATATCGATATCATCTCAAAACAAAGGGTAGCTTTGTAAACAGAAATTTGATTGTAATTTGGTAAATATCCGAGGAAGATATAAATTCTGTCATTCATTAGCCGTATGCCAAACAGTGCAAAATGGAGTGTAACGGGGCTAAGACTGTTGGAGACGTCTTGACGCTGAAGCAAGTCCACCATGTTTTGAATCAGGCTGTGGAAGGTGACTGGCAGCTTTTGGGCTCGGAAATTAAGCCAGCTAGCGTTGGCCTCTCTGGATTTCTCGGGGAACATTATCGTGTTACGTTTAATGTAAGGGTAAAAAATTGTGTGAAAAATGTTCACATTTTTGTAAAAAGCATACCTTTATCCAACAAGCCCAAGGCAAGTTTTATTGATGAGAACAACTATTATAGAAGGGAAATGTTGATTTTCGAATTGTTTGATAAAATAGTACAAACAAATGGTGAGTTTTTAAACATATTTTGATTTTGACTTCAGTCCTTCAGTATCCATCATTACAATCACAGTATCCATCACGCCTGTGATATCCGAAGGGGTGGGCAGAGGACTGTAGTACACTCTCATGTTTCACCAGTTATATTTAAGTCCCATGGAATAATAGGTGGTGAGCCTATTGCCATACACCGGGAATATATTATGTATATGTGAGCGATTATTCGTTTATGGCGAAACATTTTGACAACCTTTTTAGCTTCAAGATAAAGCTTCTTTTTAGCTTAGATAGTAAATTAAAATTGATTTTCTTGGAATAAACGCCCCTTATGTCTCTTACTACTCTTTTGACTCATGATAATATTTTCAATGTCAGTTTATACTATGAATGTTATCAGTATGTAAGAATGCAAAAGTCTTCAAAACCTTAACCAATTGAAACAAATCAGTAGTATTTTTTTCATATCTTCCTCTATATTGGATAATACTACTCTTCCAAGAAACGTTTAAGAAATATTTTTGCCTTTAAGCTTTAATTAATTTAAGGCTTTTAAATTGAAGATATATAATTTTAGTTACTTATGGTGGGTAAATTTATGATTTTTAACGTCAACAGATACAGACCCGTGGTATGTAAAAGCATACATATGTAGCGATAAAATCGTTGTGATGCCAGACCTTTTGTATCAAGGATACCGCCAGTACAAGCAACTCGACTGCCTCGACCTGAAACACACCTTACTTACAACAGCATCCATTGCTCGCTTTCATGCCGCATTTGCCAATTACGAAACCAAGAGACTTCTCAACGGACACGTAACATTCGGCCAGGAATATGCAGATGTGTTGAAAGAACCAACGTTCGCTGACTCACCGTGGTTGTTCGCAGCAGCTAAACTCACTAAAAACTTTCTTGCTGCCTTCTCTGACAAGTGGAACAGTTACCCGAAGAATTTGCAAGAGACTCTTTGGAAATTATATATAGAGGCATGTGCATCTCTTATCGAAAGCAATAAATTGAATGTGGCTATCCACAAAGACCTATGGGTAAACAACATCATGTTCAAATACGAGGGAGACTCTCCAGTAAACGCTCTACTAATAGACTTTCAATGTATCCGTTACGCTCCACCAGCTTTTGATCTCATGATATTTATGTACTTGAATACATCTCGCAGTTTCCGTGCAAGATATGAAAGTATGATATTCCGGAAATATTTTGTTATATTTTTAGAAAATATAGATGATAGCACCAAAGATAGATTGAAGGGTTTACAATACGACTACAATGAATTCCTGAGTTGGTGTGACAGGGCCAGGATGTACGGTATGCTGTTGACCTTAGGAATTTTCCCCTACGTATTGATGGAACCAGCTATGGCTCAGAAAACCTTCGACGACCCCGACACTTTCATGAAGCTCTGTAACGAAGATCGAACAGATCCTGTGTTGGCGCATGCTAGGGAGAACATCGTTTACAAAGAGAGACAATTAGAAATTTGCGAGGAATTTGTTGAAACTTATGTTTTGAAGCAGTAATTCTAATGTTAATCGTTTCAGAGTTCATAAATATAAATAACTCAGGACACTCACGGGTTTAGGGCACGGTCTATCGTAGCTGGTTCAGGGTATTTAGTATATTATTGTATAATATATTTAGATATCAGATATTTAGTATTATATACAATACATACTTATAAGCTATACACTACATATACTATACAATAAACCTTATTAGAAAATATTGTATGAAATTGTTTTATTATAAAACGTACCCTTTCATTGCGATCTTTAAATGATGCTGCTAAGCTTGTAATTTGATTACAGCTGATGTGCCGATAAGTGGCTATTTTTTCCAGGTGTCTGTCGCAACGCATGAGCTAAGTGCGGCAACCATCTGTCCGCGCCCGGTATGGTCAACGGTCTATCTGTGTCATTCGAGCTTTGGACATGTCACGACACCCGCTCTGCCTTAACTGGTAACTACGATTTGCTCACTTATCTATGCTTGTACTCGACGCGACATTTGGTAATGATTCGATTATCCTGTCACAAGCACTTCAAGGGATTACGTTCTGATTTACTTGTTTTTTTTTGTTTCCAGCCTTAATATTATTCTCGTCAGAAAATGGAAGTGGTCTGATGTAGAGTTCTATTAAGGTCTAGTTTGAGGCACTTGCATGTTGACTAATTGAAATTACCTATTTTAATGCTTAATTTATCCAGCTATATGACAACAACATAGGCTATAAATCTTTCAACCGAGCGTCAAAGTTTGTTGTATATAAAATGTATTGTCACATGAATCTCTTGCATAATCTGTTGCTACTTTGATAAAATCAAAAGTGATATTTCCGAGTACAAATCCGTTGGACTTCTTTGGAAAAATAGGCAATAAAGACATCTGTCTAATTAGTATCTAAGCTAGTAAAAGTAGGAGCTGTAAAGCGGGTGCTCGCAAGGCCGACGGGCGTCGCGCCGGCGAGCGTGACGCCCGTGACGTCAACTCTTTGTCCACATCAACACTTGCTCGGCGGACTGACTCATTGTTCATTAATGTGGAGCCCTCGACTGTAAACTATCAAACTACTCGCGATACAAATCCTAAGCACGAATCTGTCCCCACCTGCTCGGAACATTTGCAATGTATCGTAGCATTACGTACTAACGAACGGCTCAGTGAGGAAGATAAAATACGATTATTGCTCGTGTTGTGGGAAACAGAGGCTGTGTATATTTTTTGCCATTGTTCCTTTGTCGGAAACACAACGAGCCAAAAATGTTCATCGCCTATTTTAGACTATAACAATATTTATAATACCTACTGGTAGTTTTATGAGTATTTAGCTATATTTAGTCACTTGTACTATACTTTGGTTTAATGTCTAATGTGCAATAATATTACGAATATCTTGATGTTTTTTCCTTCCGAACTATAGAACTTTACTCAACTTAGCTTTTTCATTTCACATGAGAAGGATGGCTACCAGTCTTTCTCTAATAAGTTTTTTAGCAAATTTGTTTACAAGAAACCAACTTGGTTTACAATCTTCGTTGCTTGCTATGAAAGAAAACAATAAAACCTGCATATTCAATTACTTTTAATATTTTGTAACACAACTAATATGGGTAACAAAAAAAGTTTAACTATGTTCACTGGGCTCATTTTTAAAAGATTTCAATTTTCAAATTAACCACTTTCATAACAGTGCAGCGAAGGAATACTTACTTAGTATACGTATATACATCGCTTTCAGATTTGTATATCTGCGAAATGTAAAAATATTGTTTTTCATTGTATCATCTAATAGGTACTTCGAAATTATCGAAAGGTGGTATGATGTACCCACTGAATTGTTATTGTAGGTTCCGTATACCTAACGGTAGAGAGAACGGGATACAAAAAACCTACTCTTATGGCGCTGTACAAAAGTCTCTTGAGGGAGTAAAACTACAGATGAAAGTTTCATAATTCAACACTTTTAAATAAGAAAAGTGAAAAATATTATTTATGTGCCTGGTGAAATAAATTTGCAATACCTATTTTTACGGAAAGCCTGAAAGATTAAAATAGAAGATTACAGTTATTACGAAAATTAATCTCTTTTTGATGGAGGAAAAGATGAAGATAGATAATCATCATTTTCTAAAGACACGACATACCGAGATATACACGGACGAAGTTTACGGACTTCCTCTAGTAAATAACCGAAAAGCTATTAAGCTTAAAAGGCTTTATTATGACGTTTCGATACATTTTATTAACATCCATTAGAGCAAGTCGCCAAATTTTATAACATGTGATTTAATATATATTATAATCCGATAATAATTAAAATTCTATAGATCCTATACATAAACGTTAAAGTACATGAAGATATCCACCTGTTACCATGTGTCATAGAAACCGGTCATATTAATTTACCATACCAACACTTACGTACTAATTAAAGATTCGCGACAACAAATCGTCTGGGCACGCTGTTGATTTGTCTAGTCTGTCAAATATTCAGCAAAATTATTAAACAAGTGGGATATCTGGTGCCGGCCCACGCGTGGACGATAAAAACTTGTTAAAGTGTTGCCAGACTTATCTCTACGCTGGATCCTGTCGACTCTACACCCACTTTTGACCAAATAAGATGGTATGACAAACGTGGTTTTACTTTTAAACATGCGAATTCAATAAACCAGAGTTTGCTTTGCATTTGGTGTTTTTTTAAAACATTCCATCTGCATTTAATAATCACCTAGAATGTTTGAGTTATGACATAAGTATCTCAGTTTAATTATCCTAAGTGCTGTGTATCTTGGGTATTTGTTTCAACAAAGGCAAAACTAAACTGAACTAATTATTTTATAGTTAAATTATCACAATAACCATCATATCGTCTGGTCTATCGTATCGTCATCATATCGACTGGTTAATCGTAAGGTAAAAACCGGACATTAATCAGTTATTCATCAGTTATTGAATTTCTGTAGTTATTTGTACATTGGGCTAAAGATATTCACAGTAACACAAACATTGCTGTGATATTTCATTTTTCATCTTTTACGTAAAAACCGATAAACATTACCGATTTTATAGATATGATTCTTCATAATATCTCCTGTGGTTTTTATCAATTTTGGGTTTTTTATATCTTATTCTTGCTTAAAAACTAAACCTACTTATTAAATACCTTGTTATTCCCGATAAACGAAAAGTTGCCATGGTCTCCTGTTTCAGCGACACTAGAAATTTTTGTTAACATCAAGACGTTAAAAGAATAGTGATAGCTCATCATCACTGCCTGCTACTGCATCAAGCCATGCTATGGTTTAACACACTGATCACTATGATAGTGAACTATAAACTTGATATGAAAGGTAAGAAATGCAGGTAAGGAAGGGTAAGGAAGCGTAAGGAAGGTAGCCTTGGTCGTACTCTGCTTCGTTATTCGGTAATACACCTATACGAATAGATATCAAGTTTTAATACTTACCTTTTGTTACTGTAATCGTAGTAACTCTAAAGTTCGCTTGGACGACACATTTGGAATCGTGCCTCAAATAAATATTTATCAAGTCATTTGCGAAGCAGAGAATGCGTTAATGTACGAGTCTTCGGCCATATCGGTTCGGGCCTAATATAGACCAATTCTCAGTAGCACGTCGCAGGAAAACAAGCGATTCTAGAAGCCAGCTTCGTGATGTCATCGGCCCTGGCCCATTCTGGGTGATTAAAAAGTTATGTATGTATTATACACCAGACTATTTTTAAAATTTAAAGTAGGTGACATGCTGCAGTGCTTCGAGAACCTTCAATTCCTGACCTTGGATGCAACAACAAAATATATGACCGAATTTATTATACCAAAAAGTATGCTATGGAATGATTTATTTATTTCATTAACAAAATATTTTAATTGGGATCATTGCATAGTTATATTCCTTCTGTAGGTATATTGAAACCTTTTAAAAACAAGAAAAAACTGCGAAAGGAAGACTGAATGAGTTGTATAAAATGAGACCTCCTTAATCCTTTTTCTAAACTGGCAACATCCATACACCGAAAAGAAAAATGGCTGCTCGTGATGATTATTTTTAGAAGTTAACTAGTTAAAAGTTAGTTAAATAGTTAAAAGAGAACGTTAATTTTAAGTTAGTAAATATTGGTTTTGCTTAGCCCTGTATTAATTCCAATTACGAGCCCTTTACAAGAACATATCTAAGGAAAAGGAGAAACATTGATAGAATTCCAATGAGTAGGTAATAATGACACATTTTTGTTTTGTTATTGGGTCATAGCATCGAATACCACGCTAAACCTAGACCTAAAGTAACACGAAAAGATTACTGCAGAAGTTCAAATTCTGTATTTACTAGATATTCTCTTATAGACATCATTGATCCAACATCCACATTTTACTATTAGGACACAATAACTGCCATATAAAATAAAATACAATCATTTATTGTACATCAAAAGATAGGGAAAAAGAAATATTATAAAATTGAAGAAGGCACGTAAAAGGCGTTCACATTGCAATCAGGCGATTTGTACCAAACAAAATTTGGAATATATACCTACATAATTATTACATAGATTAAAGGAATATTTATTACACATATCATAGGAACGGCCAGTCCACCTTCTAAACTGAACAGTTTCAGATCAATTTTCAAACAAAATCGCAAGCTTAACTCCAAACCCCGAAGTCCATATCTCAGGTCCATTTGTCACTCCATCCATTGTACACTTTTGTCACTCCTCTCACTTTTGCTCGCCATCTATTACCGAAGAAAGTGATTTATTGTTCGGAAAGCTATTAAGCCGAGCCGTAAACAATGTTTTAGGTACATAGGCGCTAATGATTTAGATGCGAAGTCATTTCACCCAAATGACTCCAACATTCACTGATTGGACAGGATCAGACCATTACTTCGTCAGTGCTCCGTGTACTGACTAATACAGACCACACGCCGAATAACTGTTGTAACAAAAAAGAAGTATTTTAAACAATGTAGACGAAAAATACAGTAGGTATACTTACTTATGTCAATTAATACTACCCATGAATATTTGGTAAGTATTATTATTATATCAACACGCGAGGTGCCCTGCAGGATAGAGAAAGAGAGAGTATCCTTACAATCCTAACTTGTTTCTTTGCTGTTCATGTTTTATTAACATGCGCTTCTATTTATTATCAACCTTTAAAAACTATAGCGTCTCTTCCAAAACTGTGAGAAGCCTGGAGTACGTATGGAAATACCTATTTAGATCCATTTTAGATAGAACTCTTGACTCAACTTATGCGCAATAAGTTAAATACAAAATGCTCTCATTATAGCATATACTCTCAACATTTCCTCGTGAACTATTTTGGTGGCTGCGTGTTGCAATTTACACAATGTCTGCCACAAGTAGCACAGGTAGTAGCGTCGATTCCGATTTCCGGGGCAGGCGGCGGTCGGGGTGTCAGCTTTCAGCCGCGTCTTGCGACACCGCGACACTTGCGACACTTTCTCGACTGTTCCTCGTGTTAGTGGGTAGTTGGTTTCAGTCAAATTACACAAGACATATCTGAATTAGTACCCGGTGTATCGCTATTAGCTCACCCCGATGAAACGTGGATGTATAATCGGTGAATCGTGGGTGTGTGGTACACTGTTCTGGCTACAGTGTTATTTGCATATCATTAACCCAAGTGAAAGAAACATTTGTTAGTTCTAGAGAATACAAGCGCATCCCAATTGACTTGAAATAAGACTTGACTTGACTACTTGAATTTCATTAATATAAGTACCATCTCTAGTGTTACGTATAATTTTATTTAATTCGTGAATCGCAAGCGTCGCTCCATTTTCTTCGGTACTGCCATACTATTAGGTAACAGTACTCTAATGGCTTAAAATCTAATGATTTTATTTGTCATTTTGTAATGAAATTATTTGTCACATGTAGTTCGTTTTATAGTGTTTGAAAATTATAACAATATTACAATAAAACCTATCTGGAGAAATTTAAAAAAAAATTAAAAAATCAATTATACAAAAAGATGCAGCTGTCAAAATTTCCATTTTCTGTCACTTCACAGATAGGTTTAATGACTCTGTAAAAACGGACATCCTCTAAAACAACAAGAACTTCATGTATTATGAACAAGGATCTCCAATTCCTTGTAACTTAAAATTAATATATTTTAATAAAAGAGAAAGTTAGAGGTCAAAATGTATTGTTAAGTTGAAGTATCACTACATACGAAACATTTCAATTCATTACAATATTATTGTCCATCAGTAAACATTTTGACAACTACTCTATAGAATATCACGAACACGCGCGGCTTCTAACTTGACTTTTAAAGGTGATTGTGGCTGTATTGTCGAGGTTCGTTACTTGCATTTAGCAGAGACAGGTATGTATCTAACATCATGTAATACTGTACCTTGATCCTCGATTGGAAATAAGCCTAATGTGGTCAAAATAAGACTTAAATTCCACTATCATTTGATGACAGTCAGACACATTATGCACACCTTAACAATGACAAAGAAAAAACGATTGTGCACGCACATGTCCATCTCGGGATCGAAGTCGCTACCCTTGAAGAGCTCAGACGCATAATTTATCCAAAATGTAGGTCAATAAGGTCACCGAGTACTTTCTGCTTCAATATTATTACAGAGGTCTTATCGTAAAATAAAATAATTTAATAGTCATAACCACATGTTGTTAAAATTTGCAATCGACAACGCCCATTTGGCGCTGCCATTGTGTTTTTGACTTTATTTATATTTATATTAACATCTGCAGTCATTTTCCTTCATTTTTAATCTGGGGAAAGTAGCAAACGAATCGGTAGAAATCCTAAATAGCAGTTTCCTCGAATGGATCCATCTGAAACAATTTAGAACATTTTTTATAACAGATAAAGGAACAGAAATACCGATAGTTCAATTCTATTTTTTTTTTGTTTCGTACAATCTTGTTATCGACGAATATTACCTAAACCTGACGGAACTAACTGACATCAGTGTCAAGCTTAGGTAGTACCTATTCATCACTAATAGGATTTTACAAAATGAATTGTTAGTGTACATGAATTCAATTAGTATATATTAACACAAGTGTAATTAGTGTACGGCTTAATTGAAATTGGTTACAGAAGTGTAGCTATCCTAAGGGCTAAGTTTATCCCTTTTAGACTATACTGTTGTAATTTGTAATCTTCACATCGCCTGATTCTGGTGCTCATTGTTTAGACTTTATTTTGCTAGAAATTAGTATTGCCCATGTCACTGAAGATCAAGAACTGATGATCTCAGTGGCGTGCTATTGGAGAGGCCTATGTCCAGCAGTGGACGGGAGTAGGCTGATATTGTATGTATGTCTTGTTCCCAAATTAGCCCAAGTCTGTGTCATGGTACGTAGACAATTTATAAACATACATGCTGTTATAAACAATAATAGACTAACATTAAACCACAGAACACAAATATTTCTCCAGGATGGGAATCAAACTTGCAACCATCAGCTCCACTATCGCTATCATTAACCACTGACTCTAGAGGTCTGACAAAAAAGTCTCGTTTTTGTTACACAGCGTATTTTATTATTCAAATAATCGTCTAATACGACTTAATTATAATTGAATGAATGGTTGAATAAAGAATGAACGGCTATAGTAACAACTATTACCAATACTTATTTTGTTCGCCACATCAGCGGACCGACTCGATCGATCACATCTCGCAAGGTCACGCCCACGCTTTTATCCTGATTCATACTTACACACAGATAATAATCGTTTATGAAAAGATATTCCTACTCCTACTACGAATTTTTTGTTTCCTTCGAGAGTTCGCTTCCAAATGCCTTTAAGTAATTTGTAGCGACATAAAATGGAAATAGATTATAATAAAATATTTACATACACATTTGATTACATAATAATAAAAGCGTGTAATACCTTGATGTTTTGCCTCCATCAGTGCGACTGCCCTGGAAATAATAATATGAATGTCATCGAAACTATTTATACGCTAACTATAGTAACATGTTTTAGATTGTTAATATGCATCTAGTTTAGTTTTTTCGGTAGCCCATAGTGTAATAAAATTTAATTCAATCTAAAAGTGTTTCATTTGAAAGATATGAAAAGACAAAGATAATATGTATATTATTATTCCGTTAGTCGTGCTTTTTTACCAGTCTTTTGTAACTGATCAGCCTATTAATCCACTGTTTGATACTCTGACTGTTGTGAGCTGGTGTTGTTTCCGTTGCTGAAGAAGAATATTTGTTCTCTGTATGGGTGTAAAGTCTATATAAGTATGTATATATCTCTAGAAATATACAAAGCAGTTATTGTAGATCATATTTTGCAGTTTGGAATGAGATAGACTTCAGAATTGTTGTATTATTACTACTGATGCTATTTTTTGTAAATGTTATCATGCTCACGTATCGACTTACGCTTATGGTAATCGTGCACGATACTGTGCAAATATAAAAACTAAAAATGTTACAACTTCCATTTGGGCTAAATGTAGTATTCGGTATGGATGGCCGAGAGCGTCAGTCCTGCCCCTTCATTTGAGATTACATCTTGCATAAATTCACCTGATTCGTAAAGGATGTGATGGACGACAGACAGACAGTTTGCAAACATGGTTATGGTATGTTAACATAATATCTTATCATATAAATGTTCCCACGTCTTCATGTTTAAGGGGAGAACTATACAGATTTTGTTAATCTTATCTCACAAATAAACGCATTCGAATTTGAAATATTTTGACAAATAAAAATTTAGCAACGGAATATAAACATATTCTGCAATAGTACGGTTTTGCTAAGTAAACAATAATGTTAAATTTCTTAGAACTGATTAAATACCGTTTGGTTACTTGTATTAATTATGTGGTACGGTAGTTACGGGTTAACTAGGACTGAAAGTGTTTGTTACAACCGAAAATTAAATTGCACGGTGTATGCGAATATCAAAGCGTAAAAAAAAAATTTTATTTTTACGCGAATATCAAAGTCAACTAAGACACAAGGCGTAACGATCTATAAGGTAGTCTTTGGTATTCCCAGTAATAGCGTGGCTTCTGGATTTACACCGCGTTTATGGCAATAGATTAAGCCGTTCTTGCGTAGTTCAACGAATAACATCACTGTTGAATAGTGAGTGTGTACCTACTTCTTCCTACCATTTCGGGGATATACAGGTGTGATGTAATCATTACAAATAGTTGCAGTTACTGCACCTAAGCACAGTTGCAGTTCGTGCGTTCGTGCACGCAACGCGTCGCGTGCTCACGATTTACTACTACACGCACGCTCGACGGCTCACACCTCACGCACCAGTTGGTTAGAAGCTAACGATAAATGTAACACTATTATTATGTGACTTGAACTTCCAAATTCACGAGCTACCTATCACAATACGCTGATCTTAAAAATTGCGACAATCAGGAACCTAAAGTCGTATGAAAAAGAAAGTCTAAACACATCCCTGTCGGACAAATCCTCTTATAACATCGACATTCCAGCATTTCTTTTAGCGTTCTCTTCACATAGAGCTTCAATAATTATACCAAATGCATGTGTTATATACAATATATAGTATAAGAGTCAGTGATAATTACGTGTTTGCGCTTCGAGAAGACGCCATATAAGGGCGCGCGCCGGCGCTGACGTCAGCCGCGCCCACACTGCCTCGCTGCTGCTCGCTTCATGCAACTTCTATAGCCTTCCTTCCTTAAATAAGCCTTCCTTTCTAAAGGAAAAATAACTTACCTCCTTACTAAAATTATATAAAATATTCTACTATTAAACGTTTCGTGAAAATTGACACATTTTTTAATTTGTACCAGCTTAATTCACGTAAGTGTTTTCAAGAGAGTCCATAGTCATAGCAAGTGACTGATTGCCAATACATATTAAGTCAATATGTACAATGCACTGTTAAGTATAGTTATTGAATATTTATGTATAATAAAACAAATTGGTTTCTAAACTTGCTGTTATGAATTATCACAAACCTACGTTGGTCCGTACATATGTGATATTTTTCGAAAGTACCGATGATCGGATCGATTCGAAAGTGGTCATGATACTAAAAATGATGATGATGATGATTTTGTTTCTCTGGAATTGTTGCAAAGTAAAATTACACTCGAGATACAATGTCTGTTATGTTACGTTCAGCTACGTTTTATCAAAGGACGTCTTGGTAACTGTACATTTTATCTTAAATAGTGATGAAATTTAAGGAAAATGTTTTGAAATAAACTGTCTGACATTCGTAACTGTATTCATGTAGGTATCCAAATGACTGGGTCATCGGTCGACTGATTACATACGCGACGGCTCATCGAGAGGTCCTTGGTTCGATTGTCAGATCGACTACGATTGTTTTTTTATGCGAAATTTTAGTTTGGATGTGTATAGTATAGTAATAGACTTCGACCATGGTGGTATACACGTAACTGGTGAAAGGTGGGAGTGTACTACACTTTGCCCACTCCTACGGAGATTACCGGCTTGATGTTACTGTATGTAATACAAATAGTGTAATAATATCTAATATGTAATAATAATATCCTATACAAATAATTTTCCTCTGAAATCCGAACAATTGTTCTCGCTTTCAAAAACCACGCGTAGGTGATATGCACGAGGGCCAAGCTGATGTTCTATACTCGTCAATATTTTATATCCTTGTGATTTATTAGCATTTTATTACAAAAGGATGAAGAGAACAATATGTTTTCTTACATTTTTATGGCGCATTCGCCGACGCATTGACTCTACGAGATCTATAAAACTTAAGGCGGGCTTACGGCTTGGAGATTTATCGTGTTCTTTGTACATAACAGGTCATAGCTAAAACGTAAATTATTGTGTTGTTTTTACTAATTTTGAGAAGATTTAAACACAATATGTTCTGCCTGTTATCTCTGTTACTCTGTTGCTTCGTCCTGCTTTAAAAAAATTGAACAGATGTACGTATAATGACTTACATTTCGGCGGCATTCAATCGAAGAAATATTGCCCGGGAGAGGTTGCATTTATTTACGTCGCACGGTAATCGTGTATTGCATGAAGAAAAGAAAGTTCAAACTGGGGAGAAATAAATCTAAACGCGATTCAGATAGTGTTTGGCGAATTGTCGTTAGAGTGTCCACGATGCTGCGATTTCAAAGGATATATAAGCACGTTTCAGGACCAAAAGTTACTCAGTGGTTTTAGGGTAATTGAATCCTTTTGATATCATATTAACATGGAACTAATTATACTAATAGACACTGACTTTTTCCTCCAGTCGTGTTAGCATTTTATTCTAAATGTCAAGATAACTACTGGCCACTCGTTACTGCTGCTTCCTCATTTCCTAGGTTATTTGCATAAAACAGCTTGCATAATTTAAGAAACATTAAAAAATCGGATAACTTTCCTCTAGAAGTTCGAAGTATTAGTGCATCATAGATGCTCGTACATATCATACGTAAATATGCGAATACCAATCATAGTGCCAGAATTTCTTTGCTAGTAATAAATACAAACTAAAAATATTATTAATCAGAATTTTTACTACATACAGAATAACTTTTTAATCAAATTTTAGTCTTCGTCTTACACTAGCAATATAGAAATATACGAGTATCTAGTGTTAAAAATGTAGGACAAACTTAAAATAAATATATAGTTATATACGAATATCTTTCGTGTACAGTATTCATTATAAGTAATGGCAATGATTCGCATTAGAAATATCCTTTATATTATATTATAAAATGTCCTGTTTTTTTGTTAACCGCTCTGGCGATTCCAGCTACGAACTGCGCCACAGACCTGAACCGTGCTAAGTGCATTATAGTGTTACCGTATTTAACTGTTCAATACCCACTTGCTATACTTCAAACAAACACGACGGGGAGGGCTCAAGGTTGTCCAAGATTTATGGACGAAACGGGAGATAAAAAATCGGTTCAAAATTATTTACTTACGGTTTGTTTCCTCATGTTGAACCGAGCGCGCCATCTCGAGTTCTGACCCGGCTACTGTTACTGTACTAACTTCAGATTCACGACAAGAATAATTATGAGTATGTTTGGATATGGGCTTACTGTTCTCCTTAACACCCGTAGAAGATGATCGCAGATTGCGCGGTTGACATCGAAGCACGATCAATAGAACTCATATGGCGCTTGGACCTATCGCTGTTAAAAAGACCCGTAATTTTGAGATTGTTGAAAAGTACTTATGTAATGTTGTGCTTTGGAGTAAAATGAGGGGATGTAATGATGAATAAAAACTAAAGATATTCATAATGTTTTCTAAGCCGTGGAAAGCCTGCTAACTCGTCGATTATTTTTTAAGCCCTCTCATTAAAAAAGGATGTCTAAGACCAACAGTGGAATAATAAAGAATTTAGAGATAGTTGGCTGTTGGATGAAATAAAAGTATGTTATAAATTCAGATAGCTCTGTAGATTACTTCTGTTAGAAGTGGATAACGCCAAGTATTAATTAATATTTACAAATGTCGTCAAATTAACCCAATTCGTTAATTGTTTGTTTAACAATCGAAACGTAATAGAAACCAGACCGATGCGATGTCGCGGCGCCGAACACGTCAATATTTTCGTATTATAAGTCATTAGGTTTAATCAAACAGTGTCAAGTCTCCGCGGTGACTGACAAAACATTGGAATATGGTAAAACGTCATTATATAAGGCTTATGAATCGTAATATCGACTATAAATAATAGGTTATAAATATGATAAAACATTGGAAAAGAACAGATAGAATATGTAATAGTTGTCTATTGATAGATATCGCAAGACATTTCTTTCAGTTTTTGTCTCTGGCTTTACCGCTTTTATTGGCTCTGTGCTTTTGAAGGCAGATAGTTGATATGCATAAATTTCTACCGGGTTATAGACACTTCTACTGCACTGAAACCTCTTAGTGGCCTTCCTCAGGGCTAATATAAGGGCTCCCGGATTACCAGCAAATCGCTCCGGTGTAGTATTCTTATTCGTATATGTAGTTCGAGGTCGCTCGCTGATGGCCGCAGCGGCCACTTATGACTGTGACATATTTCAGAGAATGAAGACTGAATTTGCTCATAGCATTATCTCCATAACTTGAGCAGGGTAGGCGAGGTTATTGCGAATTGCAATGCAAATCTGTGACGTCATACCTTGCATTCATCGTTTACTAGTGTGTTCCTCGCACTGACCTCGTATCGTATTTTAAAAATTGTTTACCGTGACTAAATTGTTTTACCAATTATTCTATATTCTATACCATCAACAATATATTATAAAAGCATATATAATATATAATACCAATAATACCATCTATAATATATTATAATAGTACGTCATCATCTATACATAGTATAATAAGAAGTCGCTTCCGCTGTCTGTACGCTTAGAACTTTCAAACAATGCGACGGATTTCAATGTGATATTCGTCAATAGATAGAGCGATTCAAGAGAAAGGTTTATATATATGATACATGCGTACCAAAGTAGAAAAAAGCCGAGAATTCCAAAAAACTTTAACGTGATGTACAAAACTCACTTTTGTGTACTTACATTGCAAACGCTGTCAAAACCTTACGAAATACCTGGATATAATGTACTACGGATTTGTATAGTTTAAAAAGAGTCAATAAAAACGTTCGCAATGGTACACACATATGTATGTCTATCTCCTAAAAATAACCCACAGTAAACAATAAAAATAATGTTATTTTCAAAGCTAATTTAAATAATACAATATATATATATATATATATATTGTATTGTATGTATGTATATGTATATATGTGTGTGTGTGTGTGTGTGTGTC